>LZPO01008487.1:0-14090 GCA_001675575.1 Neotoma lepida | reverse complement strand
TGCCTGCAGGGATGATAATGGACTAAACCTCTGAAACTGTAAGCTACCCAATTAAATGTTTTTCTTTAAAACAGGGGCCATGGTCATGGTGTCTCTTCATAGCATAGCATGTCCCTAACTAAGACAGAAGTTGGTACCAGGGACTGGGGTATTGCTTTGTTAGGTCAGACCATGTTTCTGTTTGGAGTAATATGGATTTTAGGAGTTTGGGTTAGGAAAGCAGTGGAACACTTTGAGCGCTGCTTAACAGACCATACTAGTAGGAACTAGTGGAAGACAGTGGTGCTCAGTGAGATTTGAACTGTGGGCACCTGGATCAAGAGATTTCAGAGGAGAAGAATGTTAGTACATGGCCTAGAAACCAGGCTTGTGATATTTTGGTGAAGAATGTGACTGCGTTTTGCCCTAGTCTAAAGAGTCTGTCTGAGGTTAAAGTGAAAAGTTTTGGATTAATTCCCTTGGCAGAAGAAATCTCAAAAGAGCCTNGTATAGACTGTGTCATGTGAGTATTAGTGGTAACTCTANTGAAAATTTATCATGAAAAGGAGCAAACTGAGGAGGGCAAATAGCAAAATGTAAAATTTAAGGAGAAAAGGAACACCAGAAAGTGGGATGGAGCTAAGTCCTGTGTTCAAGGAGATAAACAGATTAAGAAATGGACTAAAGGGAGTGGTGACCTCAGGAGAAGATCCCACCCAGCTAAGTTTCTAACTTGAGAAAAAGAACTAAAGAAAATCTTAGAGCCAGGTGTGATGGGACACACCTCTAATCCCAGCACTCAGAAGGCAGAGGCGGGCAGATCTCNGAATTTGAGGTCAGTTTGGTCTATAGAGCAAGTTCCAGAACAGCCAAGCTTAGGCAGTGAAAGACAGAAAGCTGGTGAAGATGTAATTGAATGAGACGGCCATGTTCCAGTGCAGAACGTGGCAGTTTTGATCATGTGGTTCTGGAGTTAAGGATAGAATAAAGGGGTTATGGAATCTACCTCTGTGACTAAGGAAACCCCTGAAGCCAAGCATGTGTCAGGGATGTCCCTGAATGGAGGCCTAGAGAGGCCATTTTGTGAAAGTGTGAAGGTGAGGCCTGGATTGCCTTGGAGAACCCAAAATATTGNTAGGGTGAGTTGCTACCAGGGAGTGGAACAAACCCAAGAGAAATAAGTGTGTTGCAGTCAACAAAGCTGAAAGTTGGAAATCTGAAGAGCATTTTGACATCAGATATAGAGATGCAGAGCTTGGAGTTTGCCCAGCTGGTTTTNGGCCTTGCTTTGGTCCAGTGTTTCCTCACTATTCTCCTTTCCCTAGGTTTTAGAATGGTAATGTATATCCTGTGCCATTATGTGTTGGAAGAATGTGATCTGCTTTTTTATTTTTATTTTCAAGGGATTACAGTTAGGAGATTGTAAGAATCTCAGACAAGACTTTAAACTTTAGACTTTTAAATAAGTTTGAGACTGTTATAGACTATAGGACTTTTAAAGTTGGACTGAATGCATTTTTTGCATTATGATCAGGCTACAAGTCTTTAGGAGCCAAGGAGTAGAATGTGGTGGTTTGAAAGAAAATTGGCCCCAAAGGGCATGGCAATTTTAGGAAGTGTGGTCTTGTTGGAGGAAGTGTGTCACTGTGGAGGTGGGCTTTAAGGTCTCATATATGTTCAAACCATGTCCAGTGTCTCAGCTGACTTCCTGTTGGCTGCAAGATGTAGAACGCTTAGCTCCTTCTCCAGTATCATGTCTGCCTGCATGCTGCCATGTCCTGCTATGACCATAATGACTAAACCTCTGAAACTGTAAGCCACTCAACTAAATGTTTTCCTTTATAAGAGTTGCTATGGTCATGATGTCTCTTCACAGCAATAGAAACGCTAAGACATACATACATATATATATAATATAAAATATAAAATTTATATAAAATATAAAAATATATTTAATACATTTATGAGGCCATGGTTATANAAGAAATATGAATCTCTCTCTTCCTTCATTAGGAAAGCAAAGAAAATAATTGAATAACAAANTAGTTAAACAAAAATTTAAATTGTCTGGTTGCTATTGTNGGGATAATTTGTTTCCCTTCCTTTAGAAGCTCAGTCTCTGGCCCAAATGTATGTAGCTGGAGCTCTCCATAGAGGTTGTGGGTCTCTGGCTTTGGTCAACACCCTTGGTCAAGGGCTAACACAGGGGCTGAAGGATGTTGATGACCTAGTAGGGACCACATGTGCAGTACTTGAACTGTGACTCACAGTTCTTGGAAGGGCCATGTATGCTCCCTGTGAGTTACTCTGACAATCTTCTTCTTGTGTTTTACCTCACACCAGACTCAAGTGAGACGCTGCAATGACCAGATTCCAGGGCAAAGGCAGGCAGTGGATTTAACCAACATGCTTCCCAGTCTGATCTCAGATCTGAAGACTGACAGTCTTTTTGAGGAGATCTCAACCTTAAAAANACCCATGTCAGTTAGAGTCAAGGTCCTGCTGCTGCCATGTGGCCCTATTTCCTAACCCAATGCACATCAGTCATTCTCCAACACTAATCCCCACCCCACCCTGTCCTTAAGCCAAAAGTCTACATCTNTCCTTCTGTGTGCAGAATTGTTCCTGTAACCTCACAGGGAATCTCTGATTCTCCTTTTGCAACAGTTGCTAAACCAAGTCTGTTTTCAATCATTGAACTATCACACTTTGGTTCTCTTTGACAAGACCAGGTCTCAGCATCCATTGAGTAGTCAGTATCTCTGACCTTATTTGTCTCTTTCTCATGCATTCATGCACACGAATATTCATACACTATTGAATTGCAATGGCCAAATGATAAAAAGCCTCTAATCACACAGCAGTGCCAAGCCCTGTAAGCCCTAAGAGTCCATCTTTGTCTCTGTGTGCTACCCCCACATCTAAGCTTCTAGATGGACCAGTGAGCGCGGTATCCTGGCAGAGGATTGGGGTTAGCATTGTGTTGAGCTTGCCTTTGCTTTGAACTCTGCTTTGCTGTGCCTTCTGCTAGAGACCGTCACATTTCAGTCACCAAAGGAAGGGAAAGTAGAGGTCTCTGTTGTCTTTCTGAACTAATGTGTTAACTGTACAAGGCCATCTCTTTTTCAAAAAGAAAGTAAAAGTACAAATATTTATAGAAACATTTATTGGCTTTCTAAGGGTGGATTCTTGAAAGAGATATATGGAATAGTGGTTTGTGTTGATGGGTACAGTTGAGCTTGCCCCAGGCCTGGGCTGCAGAGGTCTTGGAAAGGAAAGAGGAAATGCCAGGCCTCATTGCACTCGGCTCTCTGAAAGCCTAAAGAGGCCAAATCCACTAGGACATACAGCTGGAAGTTTTCAGGAACCCATTTGTGAAGTTAGAGCAATTCTTTTTCTTTTCAATTTTTATTCTGTTTCTTTTATTATTTGATAATTTTATACATGCTTATATTAACCAATACACTCAGCTGTCCCAGTCCCCTCCCCTTAGATTTCCCCTGTACATCCTCCCCACACCCTCCTTTCCTCTCCTTAAAATAAAAAGAATTTGTAATTTAGATGCCAGTCAATAAACATTTGAACGACTTTCGATGAGATTGCCACAACAATTCTATAATCAATCTGGAAGAACAAACACAATAAAAACTACAAAAGCTCATGAGGTAAGAGAATGCAAGTGTGGCTGCAACTTTATTTCTCTGATTACAAAAGTAATCGATATCCATTGAAAACAATGAAAATGGATACAGGGATGTGACCAGAAGTATGGATTCTAGATGACTCTGCATGACTCTAATCACAGCAGTTTCCTTAAGACTTTTGCTTTTGTTTCCATTTTTTATGAAAATTGAGCCATAAACGGGTGCAGAAGTTCACAACTGCCATCCCAACCCTTAAGAAATCAAGACAGAATTACCAAGCTTGAGGCTGGCTGGGGTTGTACATCAAGTCTCCATCTCAAAAACCAAAACCAAAGCCCAAACCAAACAAAAACAATAATTAAAAACAGTGGTACAAGTTGAGTCATAGTACCCTGTAACTTTAACGTAACAGGCTATGATGGCCACAGTTCTATGCCAATTCGTACACACCCTCATCTGAATTTATGCTGTGCTGAATTCCACCAGAATACTTTATTTGATGAAAACCTAATAGTTGATTCCTGAGTTGTATCTGTTTTGTCAATATTACACAGATTCCTTGAATGTCAACTCTTAAGTTAAACACTTTCCAGGTCTATCCAATGACTTTTGCTGTGAACTCCTAAAATTGTTAGGTATGTGACTCTCCCAAGTCTTTGTAAAAACTGTCTCAGGGAATTCTCTTGGCAATTATTGTTGTGCTTGTTAATTTCCTTTGTCAACTTGATTGGAATAAGAAGCACTTTGGATCTTAAGGGTGCATGTGTCTGTGTTAGAGGGNTTTCTCAGGAAAGACTTAACTGAGGAAGACCAGCCCTGAGTGTGGGGGGCTCCATCCAGTGGGCTGAGATATGAGACTGAATGAAAATAAACAAATGGAGACAAGCATCTGAGGATTCTTGTTCCTCTCTGCCTGCTTCCTGGTTGATGTCATGGACCAAGCTACTGCAGCATCCATTACTTCCTGGCTATGACAGACTCAGAGCCCTCCGAGCTGTGAGCCNAAAGATATTCTTCCTTCCTTGAGCTGCTGTTCATTGGGCATTTGGTAGCAGCACAGAGAATAGCAACTAAATACATATTTTCTCACCATGGGAAAACAATGCTTTCCCCAAACCTGTCCTCAGGATAGAGAAGGTCACTTCATAGACCTTTGCTTACAGCAGGAGTAGAAAATACCTCCTTCCTTCTTGAAATGAAGTCATTCTGTCTTCCTACAAGCTNCCATCAAATATCTTCATGTGCCTTTGCTGAACTGATGCATCTTTGTAGACTGTAAGTTTGGTTTTCTGGTTCGTTTTTGTTGTTGTTGTTATTGTTTTTTTTTGTTTTTGTTTTTGAGACAGGGTGTAGCCCTGGCTGTCTTGAAACTCTCTGTATACCAGGCTGGCGCAGAACTCAAAGTTCTGCCTGCTTCTGCCTTCAAAGTGCTGGAATTAAAAGATGTACTCTGTGTGACTCACTATGTCACACTACAGCTTCCATGACAAGATATTTCCATTTTTTTTCTTTTAAATTTTATTTTGAGGTAGAAATTGCAAGGGCAGAAGGCAGATATGAAGAGATGGGAAATGAATGGAATGGAGATGCATGTTGTGAAAGACACAAAGAATAAATAAAAAGAAAGTTAAAAAAAAAAGGTGTACACCACTATGACTGGTGACCTCAGAGTTCTTGATCATTTGTTTTTCCNTGTCTGTTCCATCCTGTTTTTACTGAGNGTGTTAAACTCNTATGAANTGAAAATTCATCTTTCCNCCCTCTACGTTGTTAAATGAGTTGAGCCAGTGAAACTTTTCCAGTTCATATGAAGATTGAGACCTCTTTAAATCTTGACCAAAAGATCAGTNCCATGAAGCAGCTTCCTGTNCATAGTGGCTGCATCTGAATCAAGGGAGNGGGATGTGCTAACTCCTGGTTCTATGGGAGAAAGAACCACAGTTCAGAGACAAAAGATGGGGCAGAATGGGATGGGATTCCTCCTTTTCCCTGATCAGCGTGCAAACAGCATCCCTACTCCTCCAGTCAACACCAGACTTTCTGTCTCCCTTCCCTCACCTGTGGGTAAGAAAATAGNACACGTGGTCTCCCGGCATGCTGTGACTGCCAGCTGAGATGGGTCAGGAGGCAGTCATGAAAGTGGAGAGGGTCTGCCACCCACTGACATGAGGGATTTTATTGATCTTGCTTAATAACAGTAAAACCTTGCCACCAGTGTGTGGCAGAACACCCCTGAGTTCAACCTCATCACTAAAAAGAAGATAAACACACCATTAAAAACTACACGTGTAGAGCCACATGACTTGGTCCACATGCTATCATCTTGCAAGCAAAGCCAGTAAGAGGCAGGTCACAGAAAGTCCTGCTTTCTCCCCAGTGCTTCTTCTTAAAGACTGAGTTACCCAGTTGTGGCCAGATGAGGTAGCTAAGCTGGTTTAAGTGGATGAAGTTTGGGTACCATCTGCAGACACAGGTCAGGGGCAGCTGTGGGTGCCCAAGCTGCAATGCCTAAGGCTCACTCTGAAGTCAGATCACTNACAGTACAGCTGGTTTCCTGGTAAAGCAGTGTTACCACAGCCTGGGAAGCTCCTGGGATGCTGGTGTCAAATTCTGGATGCTAATTGTCAGGGAAGGGAGACAGGATGCTCACTGCTCCAAACCAAAGAGCCATGGAGAATTGGACATTAGAATGTGATAAAAAAAGACTTCCTTCATGGCGGAGTGTTTCCTCCAAGCCATAGGAGGGCAGACTCCCTCGTGTCCATGCTGTCTAGACAGCTCTCTGGATCCTGCCGTGCCCTGCATGTGGGTGTCACGTTGCATTAGTATTCCAACCTGCCAGTGAGGCAAAACCATCACATGGGACCCACCAGCCTGTGCAAGAGAGCTTGTAGGTCTCAGGGCAGCCTCCTATGGGGCCTGTGAGCTGAGCTCCTGGACAGAGCAGACACACTTGACAGTCAGACCCTGACCCCCCACTTCCTGCCCTCATATTCCCATAGCAATCCTGGCCAGGCTTCTGGATATTGGTAAGTGGAGAGGGTCTAGTTTGTATTTCCCTGAAGGAGAGGTTGAATTCCACTTGCCTTCATAGCCTGGGCTGTTGGAATGATCCTGTCTCATTTTCTTTGGCTGCTTGTCTGCCTCCAATAGCTAAGGTCATTGATAAGGAGGCTGTCCAGTCCGTAAAAATCAGGTGATCAATGTTACTGCCTGACTGGTTTTCCTACTCACCATGCCTCCACAGAGGATTTCCAGTCGGTAGGTGCGTGGCTAGTGTCGAGGCCAGGAGCAAACAACCCGGGCCAACCTAGGCTCCAGGTCAGGGTAACCTCTGAACCTTTGTTTGAAAAGCCCTCCAAGCAAGCTCGGAGTCACAGCTGACCACATCTCATGACAGAGGGTATCTTCTGGAGATGCTATACTTTATAGATATGACAGGTCAATGGTAAGATGTTGTAATTTGGCCCAGTGTCCCACAAAGAAGCCTATCCTTCTCTTGCTGGGCCCTGCTGTAAGCATCAGCAGGGTACACTCTGGTGTTGGACTTTATAGAAGTGGGCATTTTGATTTTGCATGGTAACACAAAGGAGCAAGGACCAGGGACCACCATGCATGCCTACCAATGGGAGTGGTCAGCCAAACACTGCATCTTGTAGATACTGTAAAAGGTGAAGGTCCTTTGAATAGCCACGTGATTCCATCAGGGTCAGAAGAAATCCAAAGGAAGACTCAGGCCAAACGAAGAACAGTAAACCATGTGTGTGAAGCAGCTGTGGAGTCACGGAGGCTGGGGCCTGCACTGGTCCAGGGAAAGAACCAGACACAGATCCTAGAGGGTTGAGAGACAAACTTTGCTGTTGTCCATCATTAAAACTCAGCCTGACAGAGTTAGTTCTCCAAAGAACACTTGCACTTATGTGGAANCAGAGCACTGAAATGGGAATGGGCCCATAGTGATACAGCTCCTTCTCCAAGAGGCCAAGGCACAGTTGGCTTTGTTTATTTACATGTGAGGTGCAGCCCCTCAGACCCAGAGCTGCACACATACGAAATATGCCCTTTGTTCCCAAGTGCATCCTCAGCCATCAAAGGGGAGTTCTCTCAGGCAAAAGTGGGGAAGATGAGGTTACAAATTTTGTAGCCACAATCCTTGGCTCTGAGGATCAAGAGAAAAAGTGGCATCAGGCCCTGGACAAAGTTTACAGGGAGGTGTCCTTGCAGAAGTGTTTTCCCTGTGAGACTGCTGGGTCCTCTACACAGTCCTGGGCTCTGACAGAGCCTCTGAGCACAGTGACCATAAATTCATCAGTTGCTTTCACTTGTGGAGCCTTCTTTCTCAACCTCTGCCTTTACTTGCTTTCCCTTGTCTGTGTAGGCACCTTCACTTTGCTCCAACAATCTTCACATTCTGTCCACACCTTGTCCCTTGTGTTGGCCTTCGTGGATGGCATGGCTGTTTTGAAGGCTCATCATCATTCTAGATTCTGCAGGTGACNTTGTTGGCCACTTCCACTTCTCCATAGTCTCAGCTGAGTCACACATATCCACAGACTACACTGGAGGTGCATTGGCTGCTCTGGATGTCCCATTACTCTGTGATGTCATACTTTATCTACTCTCTTATGATACCCAACTCCTCTTAAGAGTCCCTCAGGCATTGGGGTTCAGGTTAAACTCAGAGAAGGCCAGCTTTCCAAGCCTCTTGGGTCAGCACCCCATGCTCCATTAGCCTGTTGGAGGTGTCCAGCTCCATGCTGCATAGGCCATGAAGCCCTATCTTGCTAGCATGGTGATGAAGGTCCCCTGACATCCCTTCACTCTGACTCAAGTGAAAGAGATGAAGCCCAGGAAGAANCTCTAACTATCACCAAAAAGCAATCCTTACTGCAGAATTCTCTTCCTCCAGCAGCACAGCGAGTCTGCCAAATGGCTGGTGGCCTCATTGATAAGTGACCATCATCTACCAGTAAGGACAGAGGGAGGTATGTCCCTCATGTTCACATCCATTCTGGTTCCTTGGGTGAACAGAACTACACAGACAGTCATCAGAGAGAGACCGGCTGGAGCCCCTTTCCTTGACATAAGCAGTCCTCGGCAGGACCCTGGAAAGCCATTTCCTGTGCTGTGCGGTGTAATAAGAGCCACAGANTCTACTCGAGCCATGAGCTGCACAAGAGGAAACTGGAATGCGGAGACAGCCCGATGTAATTAATCATCGCACCGATGCCTGTCAAGCTCCTTTCTGGGCCGACACTGCTGTCAATTACAGCCAGCCCTCCACCATCTGTAATTGTTTAAAATAGCGCCCTGTACCAGGATCCACGTTAACACTTGTTCCTCATTTACACCTCCTGGAGTACACTCTGTAAGGCGTGCTGCTCAGCCTGGGCTGTGCAGCTCCTGTCCACCTCCGAACAAAACGTTGCCAGCCCATACAAACACTCAGCAAGGCGTCTGGGCTGTGTGATGAGATCCGAGACCTCGGACCTCATTTCCAGTCAAAATTCCAGCAGCCAGGCTGAGCACTGGCCAAGAGCTGAGCTCAAGTGGGAGAAAGTTGTTGCCTTTCCATGTCGGGGCAAATGCTACACATAAATCACATGTTGCCTGGCCAGAGGGCTTTCCCAGGCCTTCAACCAAATGTCCACACTCAAAACACTATGATCAGTCATGTGTTCTTGAAGCCATGTCCACAGACCTTGACATCAAAAACAGGCAGTGGAGAGCTGTGTAAGAGTGCACACCCACTCAGGCCACAGGCAGTACATTCACAAGGAGGAGCACTCCAGGATTAAGCTTTTCTGACATTTCTAAGTACAGCTACTACAGAGGTTTTGTTTATTTCATTGGTTGATGACATATAGGGGCGTTCTTACTGAAATAAACTTCATAATGACATAAAAGGAAAAAGGATGAACCAAGTACATTCCAAATAATAACTGCAAATATTGTCCCCTCCAGCTGCCAAGCCTTTCATCCCTGCACTGCCCTGCATGTCTGCAGGACCTGGTGGTTACTCCCAATAAAGGGGAGGGGATGGAGAGAAGGAGAGGGTGAGGAAGGAAAGAGAAGGTGAGGAAAAAAAGGATTGAGGGGAGATGAAAGGTATAGAAGCAAGGGAAGAGGGAGAAGGAAACAGAATAGGAGAGGAAGGTAGAGAGTAGATGAGGAGAGAGGAGGGGATGAAAGGGAATGGAGAAGTAAAGAGAGAGGAGGAGGGGGAAGGAGTAGACAGAAGGAGAGAAAAGAGAAGAGGAGGGAAGGAGAGGAGAGGGGAGGAAAGGAGGAGAGAGGAGGAAAGAGCAGGAAAAGAGAGAGGGAAGAGGCAGAAAGTAGTTCTCCATGGTGCTGGGGATGTGACTTGGATCTGGAGTGGCCACAAAGGCCCTTGTATTGAGGGTTTGGTTCTCAGGGTAGTGGAACCTCTGTGAAGGGGGTCTGGCGGGAGGCAGAGTCGCCAGCAAGGACAGTCAGAGAGATGAGATAACAAGCCACACAATTGATCACAGATTAAAATATATGGGTTAATTTAAGTTATAAGAGCTAGCAGGACAAGCCTAAGCTAAGGCTGAGCTTTCATAATTAATAAGTCTCTGTGTCATTATTTGTGAGCTGGCGGCCCAAAGAAAAATCCATCTACACTCAACAAAGTGTTTGCAGCCTCCACTTCAATGGCCCAGGTCTAGCTTGTTATTGCTTTTCAATCCCATGAGCATCGTACTGCAGAACCTGTCAGAAATGCGGCTTTTGAAAACTTTTCAGTTTGCTTCCCTTCCTTATCCCCCTGGCACTTCATCAAGCTCTGTCAATCTCACCTGACATTTCTTTAAAGCCCGTGGAAGAAGATTCCCTGATTTTCTCTCCTCTCTTTATAAGCAAACACTTCTGTTTTAGTTTTATCATTATCAATAACCTAATAATGAGTGGCTGTTTGATGGGAGCCTACATTTTTGACACTAGAAGATGAGGGACAATGAGTTTTATTTGTACGTCCAAGGCCCCTGGGAAGAGCAGTTTGCCCATTCTTTCCCACCTTCGACGCTGCCCTCCAGATAGGGGTAGAATGGTCCTGGAAGTTGCATTTCTAGAAAACATCTGAGAGTTACATAAAAGCCAGGTAGGGGCCGATATGAACTTGGGCTTAGGGTCACACATTTGCCAGCTCCTCACAAGACGGATATCATCTGTTCATCAAATGTGTAGATCAGTGCTGGAATTTCGGAGCAGTCCTGCCTGAGCTCAGGATGCTTAGGAGTCTTACACCTTCCCTCAACCCACAAATACATCCTGTACCAAGGATGGGATCCCTCAGTGCCTGGCTTTTGTCATCTCAGAGTGTCAGTGTCTTCCATCCAGTGGTGTGAGTGGTGCAGTAGAGGACAAGAGACTTCCTGGATGCTTTGTGCCCAGTAACTCTGTCCTGTCTTCCCACAAACCCTTGATCCAACTGCAGAGCCAGAACAAAGCTTGTTTTCTGCGTCTGACACATGAACACCATCTGGAGAGAAAAGCCCTCGGATAATTGAATGTGATATTATAATTCAGGCCTTTTATCCTAGGATGGCAGCTTCCCAGCCTTCACAGCTGCCCTTCACAAACTTGTTCCATGGCTGCACTCCTGGACAGGGGTTGCAAGTGTGATTGTGGGCAAGATTTGATGGCTCATGGGAGTGCATGCCTGATGGCCTCTTACAATTGATCACCAAGATCAACATCTCTCCTGAGCAGCCCAGGCATTCCCTACAGCAGGTAAAACATGTTTGCTCTTAAATGTGGCCAGATACAGAATATAGGATTAAATTTCCTTAAATTGGCAGCAGACCCTTTTCTGTTCAGCATATGAAGATGGGTTTCCACTAATTATCAAAAAGTCATTATTAGAGGCTGGGGAGATGGTAGGGTGGATGAAGCATTTGCTGAACAATTGTGAAGACTGAAACTGAGTCTCTGGCACAGAAATAAAATTTAGGTGGGTGTGGCAGCCTGCAGCAANCTGGCTAGCTAGACTAATCTCATCCTCAGATACTGGGGATTAAGAGATCCAGACTCGGTGAATAAGATGGAGAGTAATTGAGGACAATTTCACACGTCAGNCTTGACCCTCTACCCCAAACACATGTAGTACACATCAATGTGCTCACACACACTCATGCAAAACATGCACACACACACTCACACACAAATACAGGCAAGGAAAGTTCACTATCTGTCAATACCTGCATGCTGTGCATTCTTAAATGATTTTGCATNGACAAGAATTTGAAGAACATGTAAACCAGCACCATCAGAGTGGGAATTAGTGATCTCTTTTCTAAATGTGTGACTGGCTGAGCTTCCATGTTAGAATCTCAGGATATGGGTTTTCCCAACTCCTTACCAGAAAAGTGCCTGCTGTGCTGGAGTTACTCTACTAAGCTTTGGTAGTGAGCTTTGCATGCCTCCTCAAGTGCTTACCAGGGACCCAGACTATGGGAAAGAAGCCTTGACCTCTAGGACTTAAGGGCTANAGACCCTCTAGAAGGTTCTCCCTCTTGAGTAACTACCACTTTCTCTGAACACAGTTGTAAAAAAAAGTGGATGAGTTGGGTGCATGGGTGTTCATTAGGGTGTGCACGCATGCCTATGTGTGTGTTCTTCTNTACGTGCCAGACATTGTGTGGAAACATTTACAAACAAACCTTTAGGTAACACAACGTGAAGGTACATTAGAAACAAGGTATTTGGGCAAGTGGCAATGAGGTCCAGTAAGTCCAACTGTGGACACATGGCTCTGCTTGTAAGATTTGAAGTGTTCATATTCATTTGAACACTCATGGGTTCCATTCTTCATGGACTTGTGACCTAGGCACATCTAGAGAGGGGGACCACTTGGGCAGCCTCCCGGAGCTGCTTGATATGGCTAAGACTGGCAAAGCCAAGCCTGGGAGGACAGCACATGTGCTGGTCAGTTTTTATCAACTTGACACACACCAGAGTTACACGAGAAGTTCTTCAACTGAAAAATTGCCCTCATCAGATTGGTCCGTGGGCATGATGTTTGTGGGCATTTTCTTGATTAATAATAATTGATGGGCAGTGCCACCCCAGAGCAGTTGTTCCTGGGTTATATAAGAAAGCAGACTGAGCAAGCCATGAAGAGTGGTCCAGTAAACAATGTTTCTTCATGGTCTCTGCTTCAGTTTTTGCCTCCAGATTCTTGCCTTGGTTTCCCTTCAGGATGGCCTATAAACCAGAAGCCAAATAAATCCCAAGTTACTTTTTGCTCAAGGAGGTTATCCCAGCAAAAGAAAGCAAATCAGGACAGTGCAGGATATCACTTAGGACCCCACTGATGGCAAAAGAAAGATAGGGGGTNTTCTTGGGAGAATGAGCACAAAAGAGGGACATCAGTCTTGGACTGGTATTTCAGGAGCTTCGGAGGGGTACAGCAGTAGCAGGCACCCTGCTCCTATGCTTCAGAGTGGCCAAGAGAGTATTCCAAGATCTGAGACATGGCCATTCTTATTCTCTGCATACCAACTACTCAGGACCCCAGCCCCACCCCCAGGAATGAGTGACAAGGATGTACAGGCTGATGTTGAGTTCTTTGATCTGCCTGAGATGGTCGCCAGATGGGAGACAGAACCAATAGTCTTATAAAGAGTGCATTTGAAAACCACTTTGTCTTGTTCAGTTTCCTGCCAACTCCTTGTGAAGGAAGAGGGTCACCAGGAACTTTGGTGTCAGCTGTTTGGGGATGGTAGGATGCCTTGGGAGATGTCAGAAACAGACAGGCAAAACTCAGGAGCCTCTCAGTCAGGAGGACTCAGGGGTACCCAGGGAGGATCATCCACCACTGCTCACTACACTGGCAAGGAAAGGAGAGACAAGGGTTTGGAAATTTTCCTGCACATCTTATTCTCATCACCCCAGCAACCACAAAGGACTTTTTAGTCTTAGTCCTCAGCTGAGTCTAAGAGACTTACAGAATGATTTTTAATATTACCCCTAAATTCTGAATTTAAAAAGACCGCATCCCCTGCTGGAACATTTATGTCAAGAGGCAAAAATGTAAGACTACACAAAAAAAGTTGTACAGGCAGAGGCAGATGAAAGCAAAGCCACTAATATTTACATCTGAGCAATGGGTCCAATAGAAACTCACTTGAGAAGGCAATTCAAGAGCCTTTAATTGAATATATCAGGGTTTCAATGGAAGTATTTAGATGAACTTTCTGAGGACTGAATGTCTCCTAAAGATTGTAGGCCGGAGATGGTTCAGCAAGTAAAAAGATGCTGCAGCAGCATGAGGATTGGACCAGTCTCTGGACCCCACACTGCAGCCTGATTGCAATCCCAGTATTTTGGAGCCAGAGATGGAATTCCTGAGACAAGCTGGTTGGCTACACTAGCTGTGTCAGTGAGCTCAGGGATCAAGTGAGAGACTCTGCTTCAATATGCAAGGTCGAGAGTGATTGAGGAAGA
>LZPO01008485.1:45155-65326 GCA_001675575.1 Neotoma lepida | reverse complement strand
CAGCAGTCGAGGGAAAAGAGCACTTTCTTGCCAAGTGTCTAACTTTTGCCACAAGGAAAGTAAACTCCATATGGAGTTTCTCCAGTGCCCATCATCTTCTCTGAAGCAGATTGGTGCTGCCAAGACCACACATGNCTCATTGTTATAAAAAAACAAAACAAAACTATTTTATTAAAACATCTTAAATGCCACATTCTATAGATGTATGAAGTGTTTGAAGACAACCTGTCTATCTAAAATATATCTCTTTTACCTTGAAAACATACCTAGCCTGATTTCAAGTTTGATTTTAATTGGTGACTAACTACTAACATTGCATTTATTATCCTAAATAGTTCATAATAATAACTTTCATGGAGTAGTAATTTGCATTGCATTGTTAAATGAGTTGCATAGGTACAATACCTTGAACAAGAGTACAATTGTATATACAGTATGTTCTAATAAAAATAACCTCAAATTTATATCAATATACAAAAATCCAAACCAATGTAAAGTATTTGAAATTAGTAGTTCCTGTTTTTGTTTAAAAGTAGATTCCACAATCTACCTCTTTATCCTATCATAGCTACACCCCCCTTTTCTTTTCAGAGTAGATTCAGTAATCTACACTTTTATCCTATCATATCTGTATCCTTTTTTTCAGACCTGATTTTTTNCCCTATCATATATATCCCTTTTATCTTTTCAAAACAAGATCCCTGAATCAAATTTGCTTTGTTCCTGATCATTACCAATAACAACTTGTAACCAACCACCCTAAATTATGACAAATATATATAATGCATTGAATGACCAAAAACTACCCTCATCACCTCTTGGAAATGTCAGTGTTGTATTCTTAAATTTCCTTTCTGCTGTCTGTAGGCAATGGAATTTTTAGGGTACCCTGAAAAAAATTGGCATAATTATCAAGTCCTGGGAGAGCTAGCTGTATCATTTGTTATCCAGTTTCTGTGTAATGGGAAAATGCAGGGCTTATCTCAAGTCNCAGCTAGAGTANTCTGTGAGGCTGGACCATCTCANCTAGTTACCTTGAAATTGTCCTGAGCAGTTTGAAGTCCACAGCCAACCTTTAGATAGTGTTTGTCAGCTTAGTGACATTACCATAGTCTGGGTGGAATCATCATTGTGGGGTCCAGTCATCATTTTGGAGACTTCAGAGATCACTGTTAGAAAAGTTTATCCTTCACTGGAAATAACTTAAACATTTAAAATGTCATATAGAGCAGATCTGGAAGAGGTTAAAGGATCAATATTTGTTATGTACATCCAGAGTACCAAAACTTAATTCCTAGTTATCTGAGAGAGACTCAAACCCAAAATCATGTAGAAGAAGTTAGATGAAGCCTGTTTCTAGAATTAGTTAGTACTCTATATGACCATTAATATCATGACAAAAGTTTAAATTATATATATATATATTTATATATATGTTGTTCTTAAACTTTGTGATAATATTTATACCTTAAGAAAGTTATTAAAGATTCAAAATAAAACCTCATGATTATGAGATTAGTAGCAATAAAATAGTCCCCAAGTTTGGTTTTGCGATCCCTTATCAGGTGGCTTTTNTGACATGATACAGAGATTTTAGAATTTTTTATCAAGCACACTTGGGTTTACAGAACGACAGAGCCACACTCTAACTCCAAAGTCAGATTTAATTTTCTATTGAACAGGGACTACAAAAAGACTATATGCATTATGTGTCTGTGGAGAAAAGTAGAAACATACATTTGGGAAGATTTGTGAAGGTTTATGAAATTTGATTCTGTTGGAGATGTGATATACTAATATGCCAATTTATTTTTTCTTGGGACATTTTTTCTGGATATTTATCCATTTTCTTCACATGTCTCATTTGTCCAATAATCTTCAGATTCCTTAACTGGGTTTCTTCATTTTCCTGAAAAGACAAAAACAAAATCCTTCCCCCAAGCCTAACTTTGGGGAGGTTCCTTTTTTGCAAGTTATATCTGATCAAATGTAAAGCATTTGTTAGTCTTAAAGTTAATTTAGATTGAACAGCCATGCTATTTAATGAACTATCATCTCTTCTAATTAAGAGGTATCTCTTGTTCAAATCTAATCTTTTTCAATTTTGATTTTATCCATAGCTTTTCTACTGCTGAGAAACAAAAGCAAATCCTCTTCCCCAACATAACACATATCCTGGTTTCCATTCTGTGGTCAACACATCTTTAAAATATGCAGACTCTTAATTCAAGTAGTTTTAAGAGTCCATATTTGATGTCTCCTAATTTGCACTTCTTGGGGTCGAATTTATTGTAGACCTATTTTGTATCCTAAATAATTAATAGAATCTCGCCTTTGAATAATTTCAGAAGCAAGTTGTAATCCTCAACAAGGTACAATTTTCTTTCCTTCCTCAAACATTCTTTCTAAAGTATCTGCATTTGATTCAGCCAGTAAAATGTCATTCATATAATGGTAAACTATAGATTGATGAAATTGCTTATGTATCACTTCCAATGGCTGTTGTACAAAAGATTGGCACAGGGTGGGGCTATTTAACAGTCCCTGTGGGAGAAGCTTCCACGGATATCTCTTAACAGGCTGAAAATTATTGTAAGTAGAAATGATGAAGGAAAATTTTTCTGTATCCTTTTTTTTTTAAAGGTATAATGAAGAAACAATCTTTTAAGACAATAAGTATAAGAAGCCCTCCTTTAGGTAACAGAGAAGACAAAGGACTTCCAGGTTGTAGAGATTGGCTGAATCACCTTATTAACAGCCCTTAGGTCTGTTACCCTTCTCCATTTTCCAGATTTATTTATTTATTTATTTTTGATTTTTCAAACAGAGTTTCTCTGTGTAGCTTTTGGAGTCTGTCCTAGAGCTTGCTGTGTAGACCAGGCTGGCCTCGAACTCACCAGATTTATTTTTAATAACAGATATAGGAGAATTCCAATTCCAATTCTTGGCTGGTTGATTCTTCAATATCATTTAGCTGCTTCTGTCCCAGTTTTTCTAAGGCCTGTAATTTCTCTGATGTTGAAAGCCATTGCTCAAGCCATACAGGTTTGTTCATTATCCATTTTAAAAGTAGGGCTTTTGTTACCTTTGATAGATCAGCAGCTGTTGTGCCCTGTTCCTGTACAACCTGAATGGTTGGTGACTGTTGTTTAGAATACCTTTTTATATTATTCCCAGAAATATATGATAGTTTTGGGTTGTTTCTGAGATTTGAGGGATGTTAATCTGAGTATACCAATGATGTAACAAATCATATCCCCATTAATTCATTGCTATCTTAACCACACATGGCTTTAATTATCATCTCTGTCCTTCTGGCCCAATACATTCAACCCATCTTGCACTCTGTTTTACCTGAGATAACATTCTATTCCCTAAAAGCTGAACATTTATCTCCTGAATAGGCTTATTTGGATGCCAAGATTCTGGTTCAATTATTGTTACATCCCCCCCCTTGTCTACAAGACCTTCAGTGACAATGTCATTTATTCACTTTTTAAATTTTGGCCCTTGTTCATTTATAGAAGTTTGCCAAAATATTTGCTTTACTGTTTCTCTGGAATTGTTTGTTTTATTTTCTGAAGGTGTTCTGTCATCCAGAGCTGTACAGATTTTTTACAACAGGCATTAAGTTCTTTAATTGCTCTGGGAATGAGTTTCCCCCATGGTCACAGGAAATGACTGAACCAAATTTGATACAGTGGCCAGTGAGAGGCCCCCCAAGGCATTTCTGGATGGCAGAGGGTTACGTTGTCTGTCCCTTGTTGATCTACATTCCTTGGTCCAATGTCAGCCTTTGCCACAACTTAAGCATACTACAGAAGGGAGGGGTATTATGTTTGGATTATTATTAATCTGGTTTCTGAATTTGGTATCTTTGTATTTATTGCTGAAGTCAATCTTTGTTTAAAAAAAATCAGTGAAGGTTTCTTTTGGGCCCTGTGTAACTGCAGTAAATGACTCAATTTTCTTTCCTACATCTTCAATTCTGTCCCAAGCATTCAAGGCTGATATGTGACATAAAGCCACGGTGTGCTCATCATATAGAGATTACCTTTCTACATTAGCACAATCTCCCTCTCCAACAAGGTGGGAGATTTCCATACCTCTAGCCCTACTTCATTGTTCAATTTTCTTAGCCTCATCTTTCTAACAGGTCCTCCAGTGTAATTGAGGACCAGCCTCCAAGACTGCTGTAATCCAGTCTCTCTAGTCTTGAAGGACAATTCTATTACAAGTTGAGCATGTGTTCAACATCTGCTTTACAAAAGGTGAATGCATGCCATATGAGACTATAGCTTCTTTGAATGTCCTTAAATCTGACATTTGCACAGGAATCCAGTCAGCTCTTACACAGCCTTGAGGATAGCTATTGTTTGGAGTTCCTGTAATGTCATTGGATAAATTAAGGTTGGCTTTTTGAAAACCTGAGGCTGTTCATCTGTAACCTTATAATGCAATGCTGAGATTGGTTCTCCGTTACATTCCTCTGTCTGGGTCTGAGTATCTGAATGATCTGTTTTAATGTTTTTGTAAGACTTGTCACTTAACACTCATATTAACCAACTTTTTTAGNGATAAAACAAAAATGATCAGAATCAGATAATATTTATAATTGTCATTATGCAAATCCCATCTACGTTAATTATCCTCTCATTTAATTGTTCCGTTTTTTAACTGTCCAGTGTATTATCATATAGAGACATAACTCCCTCTATTGTAGTAGTATTTCCCATTTTTAATGTGGATCAGAACTCTCTTTTAACTAATTACCCTTTTTAAAAAATCCCAATCTTCTCACCATTTCTGCTGCTGCTGATGGTGAAGATTTGATGTTGACTGCTCTGCATAGATCAGTAGAAGCCCAATTGGTTTTCCAGGCAGCTACCTAGTAGAGCAGCCACCCTCGGAGGGCATCCAGGGAAAGTCCACAACCCACTGGGAAAGGAAAGAAACCAAAGAGCCAGCCATCTTCACAGAGGAACATGCAAAAGTGGCTAACTCCTGTGACTATTTTGGAGTCCAAAAGCCTGTGGAGTTTGCTTCAGGTAGGCTGCAAGAGAAAAATCCCAGACTATCTATCTCAGAGCGCATGGGAAAAAGAAAGGAAAATCTGGCTGGTTGGGTGCTGACTCTAGCTATGTGCAGCTCCAACATGTGCCAATGGCAGCAAAGCCACAGGCATGCAGGTTTTTCCTGAATTTGTGCCCCATAAGTTGGATGCCAGATGTANCCCAAATATTAATTGGTCTTAATAATAAAAATTCAGAGTCAGTTGTATGGGTAAATGCTGAAAGATCAGAGAGACAGAAGTGCAAGCTCAGCTACCTCTTACTTAGCAGCTCGTCAGCTGAAAAGAGGCAGAGCTCCTGTTTCCTCCTGCCTTGTCTGTGGTGATATACTGTGTACCCTAATAAAATCTGCCTGAAAACCAGAGGACAGAACAAGCCACTAGATTAAACATAGAGGCCAGGCAGTGGTGGCACACACCTTTAATCTTAGCTTTTGGGAGGCAGAGATCCATCTGCATCTCTATGAGTTCTAAGCCACCCTGGACTACATGAGATTGACCCAGTCTAGGAGAGAAACAGAGTCAGGCAGTGGTGGCAAACACCTTTAATCCCAGTGCTTGGGAGTCACAGGCCTTTATTCCCAACACTAAGAATGAAGTTGATACGGCTGGGCGGAGAAAGGTATAGAAGGCATGAGGAGACAGGAACTAAAGCTTTTTTGGCTGAAGCCTTTTGACTGAAGCTTTTCAGCTGGAGAGCTTTCGGCTGAGGACTCAAAAACATTCAATCAGGATTTATGGAGTTGTCGAGGTGAGACATGGCAGTGGCTTGTTCCTTCATCTCTTTGATCTTTCAGCATTTGCTGCAATATCAGGCTTCAGGTTTTTTATTATAAGATCATTTAAGAATTTGAACAACATTTATCAATTCCTCTCTCCGCCCAGCCATATCACTTCCTGTTTCCTCCTTGAAGTGCTGGGATTAAAGGTGTGTGCCACCAGGGCCTTGCTTGTATGGTTAACTAGTGGCTAGCTCTGCCCTCTGATCTCCAGGCAGGCTTTATTTGCTAGAGCACAAACAAACTACTACCACAAGGGCAGTTTCTTTGTCCAAATGGCTAGGTTTTGCCATAAAGAAAGCAAGCTCCATTCGGAGCTTCTTTAATGCCTATCATCTTCTTTAAAGTAAATTGGTGCTGCCAGGAGCAGACATGTTTTTCTGTCAAGAAAACCTTACGTTATTAAAACATTTTAAATATTATATTCTGTAGATATTTGAAGTGTTTGAAGACCATCTATCTATCTTAATATATCTGTTTATGACCTTGAACACATACCTAACATGACTATAAGCTTGATTATTTGAGATGACTAACTACTCACCTGTATTTTTAATTACANATTACATTTTTAAATGAGCTGTATCAATGTAATATACAAAACAACAGTAGAAATATACATACAATATAAAAATATTAACTTCAAATTTGGTTCAATAAACCAAAGTGCATACCAATGTAAAATATTTTGAGATTAATGACTGTATTTTGGCTTAAAGTAGGTTCAATAATCTACTCGATTATCTCATCGTTTCTATATCATATCCTCCATTTTCCTTTAGAAAGAGATCTTTGAATTTAACTCTTTTGTTTAGCCTTTTTNAAAAAAATAAGATCAATAAAAACTTGTAACCAGTCCCCCTTAAATGATAATAAACATCCATAACTCATATTTTGGGAATGTGGGCATTGTTGTTTGAACTACTTCCTCTTGTTGGTGAGAGCTGATACCTTTGGGGAAACCATGAGAAAACTAGGACAATTGTTGGGTCTTTTCTGGAGTAGTCTGGGACATTTGAACTAGCATGTAGTTCGAATACCAGTTGGGTGGCAGGCATAGGNATAAGGATCCCCTTGGTATCCTCAACTGTCAGAGGTAGGTGGATGTCTTAAGTTTTAGGCCAGCCTGCTCTAGGTAGTGAGTTCCAGGACAGCAAGGTCTCCACAGAGAAATCTTATCTTGAAAAAGCAAAAACATACAAAAAAGGAAATAAGTAATGTCATCTATTCACTGACAAATATGTTGTTTTGGGTAAAATTTGTGTAATGCACAGGTGAACTTGAAGTTTTGTTTTGTTTTTTTTAATCAAGACCTGATGTTTCAGGTGTATATATTCTTGTCATCCAAATAAACATAAAATACTGTCCTGAATTTATGAGCTATAAATTCAGAATTTTTGTGGACCATCTGCTTCTTGTGTAGCATATCTTTTATACCTTCCAAAATAAAACTCTAAATGGAGAATAATAATTTTGTATTTATATGATACAAATTCACACCNTTACAATTAACTTTCTCCTTTGCTGGCTTGGTTCCTTTATAATTTCATGGGTGTCCGACCATAGAACATCTCTACTGGTTAATGGGTTCATTTTTGTTAGTAAAATTCCCTTATAACTTACTTAGCTCTTAAATTTTGAATAATATGCCAGTATGTCTATGTTCTATTTGGTTGTGCCCTTATTCGAGTAGAAGTATAGATTATTTCTACCTCCAATATTTTACCATTTATGCTTAGTGCCTATAGGTTTTGAAATGTACTGTAGTTTCTCACTGATGCTTCAATATGTATAAGTAAATATTTCCTTTTAAAAAGATAAGCATTTTAAGTATGAAGAATGTTTCCTAGCCTTTGTTCATATCTCAACTTTTGCTCAACAGGAACAACACCCAATGACTATAACATTTACAAGGGCATTGATTGTAACTCACTACATATTCAACACCAGAGAATTTATACATGGGAGAAACCATACAAGTGTGAAGAATGTGGTAAGGGCCTTAGTTCTCATAAAACACTTTCTATACACCAGAGACTTCATACTGGAGAAAAATCCTATACATGTATAGAATGTCATAAGACCTTTAATACTCGGTCATCACTTTTTATACACCAGAAAAATCATACTGATGAAAAAACCTACAAGTGTGAAGAATGTGGCAAAACATTTTACTATCCTTCAATGCTNAAGCAACATCAAAGAATTCATTCTGGAGAGAAACCCTACAAGTGTGAAGAATGTGGCAAATCCTTTTACACTCCTTCAGTGCTGAAGCAACATCAAAGGATTCATAGTGGAGAGAAACCCTACAAGTGTATAGATTGTGGCAAAGCTTTTTATGAAGCATCAATCCTTCAGGTACATAAGCGAATTCATTCTGCAGAGAAACCCTACAAGTGTGATAAGTGTGGCAAGTGTTTTTGTTCATCTTCATACCTTAGACAACATCAAATAATGCATTCTGGAGACAATCCCTACAAGTGTGAGGAGTGTGGCAAGTGTTTTTGTTCATCTTCATCCCTTAGAGGACATCAAACAATCCATTCTGAAGACAGTCCATACAAGTGTGAAGAGTGTGGCAAAAGGTTTTCCTGTTTTTCACACCTTCAAGCACATCAGAGAGTCCATACTGGAGAGAAACCATACAAGTGTGAGGAGTGTGGTAAATGTTTTTCCTCATTGTCATCTCTTAGAAAACATCAACCAATCCATTCTAAAGACAATCACTACAAGTGTGAGGAATGTGGTAAGTGTTTTTCCTTATCTTCATCCCTTAGACGACATCAAACAATTCATTGTGAAAACAATCCCTACAAGTGTGAAGAGTGTGGCAGATGTTTTTGCTCATCTTCATCCCTTAGAGGACATCAAACAATCCATTCTGAGGACAGTCCTTATACGTGTGTACAATGTGGCAAACGGTTTTCCTATTCTAGGAGTCTTCAAGAGCATCAAACAATTCATACTGGAGAGAAACTATATAAGTGTGAAGAATGTCACAAAGCCTATTGTTATCCCTCAGGCCTTAGGAGACACAAGAGAGTTCATACTGGAGAGAAACCCTAAAAGTGTGAAGAGTGTGATGATGTTTTTCATTATCGTTGACACTTAGGCAACATTTAAAAAAAATTCATTTTGAAAACAATCCCTAAAAGTGTGGGGAATGTGACAAAGACTTTGCTAATATTTATGTCCTTACTCAACACATGATATAGTTCATACAGAAGAGAAATCCTACAAATGTCTTAAAAAGATACTTCTTCAACCCTTAAAACACATCAAATGATTCATTCTGACTAGAAACTTCATGAGTGTGTGAAGTGTGTTAAAGTGTTTCCTAAGAATTGAGGTCTTTTCCAACTTTAATGAATCCATAGTGGAGAATCTTAAGTTAATTATTTTTAATGTCTACATGAACATCTAACTTCCCAGAGCACAAATGCTAAGAATGTCATCAGAACAGAAGAGACTTCTCTTTCTTGTAACCCCCAACAATTTGTTCAAGCAGTGTGTTTGAAACTTGCCTTGATTAATGAGTCTCTTTCTTCTGCAACTATAAATGTTCCATCAAACCTTTACCATGTCATAACTTTTTTTTTTTGAGGGGGTGCCTTGAATCTGAGATTGGGCTGTGTCATAGTTACTCTTGTTTTTCCCAGTGGAGTCATCCAAGCTCCTGTAATATTTCCCCTTGGTGTGTAAGAAGCTCTGTCTCTCTGAGCAAGCAGGTTTTCACCCACCATCTGGCTCCTGAATTCTTATTGGTAATATAAAATAATAGAGAGTTAGTTAAAACTATAAAAAAGCTCTTCAGGTCTAAGGCCTCAGCACCAAGATAGTAGCTGCAGAGCTGCAGTCGTCATCTGTGGCATCAATAGTGTCATGTGCAGCTGCTGTGCCTCAGATAAAAAACAACAGTGCCTATAGAGAAATAATGACAGGAAAGTTATGAGAGTAACCCATCATTTTCTGATTGGATTTAAAGCTTATCTACAAACAGGAACTGATATGATAATTTCATAATATTCTTTTGCCTGGCTAGGTGATAAGCCCTAGGGAGAATTTAATGCTTTTATTCTAATAAGTGGATACGAACTAAATGCATTCAACTTCTCATCTTATATGCACAGAGTCAGTCACCTCCCAACACCCACCAGAAACTATTAATTTTGTGGTAGATGGAGAATAAAGCAGACNCAAATTGGTCAAAGTGTAGAGAATATTAGCCTGTGGAGGGCCCTAATCTAAAAGTGACACCTGTGTCACACATTGTAATAAAGGTTCCTTACACACATCTAAACCAAAAGTCATTGATTCCCGAGGGAAAAGCAGTAGAAAGAATGTCAGAGCCAGATATAGTAGATGTCTGCAGTGAGACNTAGAAATGTTGAAACATTTCTAGAACAGTGAACATTGCTAGAAATGTCAGTACCATGTCATGCTTGAACACACTGTGTCTATTACATGGACAACACTTATACAGGCTAAACCCCACCATACAATAGGCATGGTTGCATAAGAGCCTCAATATGTCTCCTTGTGGAGAAGATACTGGCAATTGATGGCTCCTGAGGGAGACAGTCAATCTGAGAGGCTTCTAGGTTCTAGTCAACTGACCTACACTCCTACACATGGAGGGAGCACTAAGTGGGATAAAGAAATAATTAAGAAAAAGCTCACCAAGTTGGGAGAGTAAAGTATTTTTAAGGGTAAGAAGTGATAAGTGAAGGAATGTGAAGATTTGAATAAAACATTCAATATACATGTATTAAATTCTCCAAAACCAATATCATTTTAAACTTTGTTGATTTTGGATATGTCCAAACTTGACCTATTTTAGCAGTGATTATAGTACATGAATCTGGCTGTGATAAAGTTTACAGAGGGTCAGCATCCTACTGGGAAGGCATCATAAGGGATCAATGAGTGGACTCCCAGAAGAGCTCACATGGTGGGGACTAAAGAGCCCTNCATCATTGTTACCTCAGGAAGAGACAGGGATGGCTTTGCAGAGATGACATGGTGCCAGACTCACCTTGTATCTTCCACTTGTCTCTGCCATGAATACAACAGAGGAACAATGATCATTGGTCTCCCCTCTTTCCCTTCCCTCTCTCCTACATCCATAGCCATCACAGTTGCTTGGTTATCCATCATTATGAAAGTTAGGAAAGGAGTGTAACAGTCAAATGAACTAGGTGGGTAGGAAGTTAGAAGACTACACATCACATACCTTTTATCAATGAGTTTTGTTAATATCAGTTTGTTACCCTGTAAAAGTCATATACACATTACAGAAAACACAGAATTGAAAAAGCTTCTAGATTACATGACAAGGAGAGTCTATGCTTCCAGCTTTAATTTCCATCATAGATAATAACAAAGAAAGGCTGCTGTGTGGGAAGGTTCTGTTTTTAAAAATGTCTAAGATATGGTCAGCATTACACTATGAACCAAGGTCCAGTTTGCTATGTNTTTGTGAGTCAATATTTTCTTCTAGCTTGGAGTCTCTGTAGACCTAGTTATTAATTTGCTCAGAACAAAGAGGGAGATTTCCTTAGGAATGGAAATGTCATTAATGGATATACAGTTGTTCTAGAAGAGAATGATTTTTTTAAAGGTACAGTCTGTGGAGAAAGTTTCTCAGGGGACCAGTGTATGTGAGAACTATAGCAGAAACACATTCTGAGGAGTACTAGTTTAGCAGACTCCCAAGCTCAGGAGTAAATTAATATATTAAAGCCTCACACTGTCAAGAGTAGATTGTATAGCAGAGACAGACACACTCAGAAGTAAATGGTATAGCAGAAACAAATACTCTCAGCAGCTAATAGTGTAGCAGAGACACCACCCTCATGAGTAAATACTATAGCAGAAATATGTACAATCAGCATTAAATAGTATAGCAGAGACTCATAATCTCAGCTGGCATTTCTCATTTCTTTCTTTAATTTTAAACCTTATTATTTTGAAAGTAAAAAAATTCCTATGTGAAAATTAACAAGACCTGAAAACTACAGTGTTCTCGAATATTATTTTAACTTGGCAAAGTTATGTTTCATTTATTTATGCTATGGAATATTACTTTAACTGTGTAAAGTTGTGTTACATTTGTTTCTGCTGCCTTTGTTAACAATATAAAGATATGTTGAGTTTGCTGCACCTTGCCTGCCTAAGGCACCTGATTGGTCCAATAAAAAGCTGAATAGCCAATTACTAGAAAGGGATAGGTGGGGCTTGCAGGCAGAGAGAAAAAATAGAAACAGAAATCTAGGATGGAAGAAAAGAAGAGCACAAGGTAGAGAGGGACTCACCAGGGCCAGAAGCCAGGAGGCTCCAGAAAAAAATGGAGACAGCAGGAAAGCAAGATATATAGGAAAAAAAGAAGGGTAAAGAGCCCTGAGGCAAAATGTAGATGAAAAGCAGGTTAAGTTATAAGAATTGTCATTAAACGAGCCTAAGGTAAGGCCAAGCATTCATAACTAATAAGTCTCCATGTCATGATTTGGGAGTGGGTTGGTGGCCAAGAGAAAGCCTATGAAATTAGAGGTCATGAACTTCTGTAGAGTTAGAATGGACATTCAGAACAGAATCTGAGGCATTCACATTGGATTTGACACTGTCTGCACTGAATATATTTTATGCACTTATACACCAAGAAAATTAAAATCCATGACCATGTTGGAATCTGAAAATCAGATACCTTATGTCCTCTTTCACAACCCGTGTTCATTACCAGCTTTAAATTCTTCCTCATCTTCAGATATTTAAACTTTATTCTCTTTTCTACTTTCATAGTGTACCCACATACACATTTCTTAACATATGTACATATATTACTGTTTATGTTAACCACATGATAGAGAAAATGCAATGTATTTCTTTATGTGATTGGATGAGCTCAGCTGATATACATTCAATGTCCATCCATTTTTCTGTATATTTTGTGATTATACATTTTTAGAGCCTAATAGCATCATATCTGTGTGTGTGTATATAAAAATGTATACATTTATATTTTCCAACTTACTGTCTATTTTCTGTTCATGAACACCTATGTTGATTCAGGTTTTTTACAATTGAGAATAAAGAAGCAATAAACATGGGGTACAAATAACTCTGTAGTAAGATATGAGGTTCCCTGAGCATAGCCCAGGAGTGAAATAGTGGGGACAGTGCAGGCACTTGAGCCCTGGTTCCAGTGATGTGAGGTCATAATGGGTGTGAAGTGTTGACTTGTGAGGTTCCAGTGGCCACTTCAGCACCCATAGTCTATGCTGTTGTGGTGTCAGTGGTACTTTGGGTCTGTGGCTCTAACCACAGCCTGTAGATAGCAGACTGCACTGCATCGGAAGTTTACCTCTAGCAGAAGTTTACCTCTGCTAGAGTACCTACCTCTAGCAGGCTCATAGGGTCCATGAGGTGACCAAGGATTTGACTCCATGTGATCACCTGGGTGCTTAGAGGGCAGCCCTAGCTGCACTGACTTCTGAGGTCACTGGAAGGAAATCCTGTTTGCTGGCTGCTTTCCTGTGGCTGTGAGGGTAGGCACTGTTTTATATGTTTGGACCCTGTACAATTTTGCTTCCACAGAAAACCTGAGGCCCCATGCATTTATGAGCTAATTACATACTCCAAGCTGGGATAAATGATTGGATGCTTATCTACTTTTAAACAGACACATTTATACCACAAGATAAACAATGGCATTTTTCATTCCATTCTCATTCGAAGACCACAGTAACTTTAAATTTATAGACAATATGAAATCTGTTATAATCATTAGAGAGATTAAGGTCAGTATTGGCAATCCTGGTTCTTTGAGTCAATGATAAATGTGCTCTGAGCAATGAGTACATCCATGGAAATCTCTATCTTGTGGAAATGCAATTTCAAAGGGAAAGGGCTTCAGTCCTTAGAGTCTGGATAATGATGCAGCCAGGAAAGGCTAGATTCATTCTTAAGATGCTTCTGAGTCTTCATTCAATGGACACTCGTGAACCCACACACTTGCACTTCAAACCAAGGCTGGTTTCAAAATCATCTTTAAGGATACTTTTCATTCTTTTGTTAATGTATTGTGCAAGTTTTACTTACTTGTCTGAACGGCCAGCCTGCAAGTAATGATAGAGTTCTTTTCTTTTTACTTTATTAACAATTTTTTTCATTTATTTTACATACCAATCACAGTTTACCCTCCCCCTCCCCTCCACTCCCCCTACACACACACTCCCACCCACTCCTGTCTGCATTCAGAAAGGGGCAGGACTCCCTTGGGCTGGAACAAAGCATGACTCATCAAGTTGAGGTAGAACAAAGCTCATTCCCCTGCATAAAGACTGGGCAAGGTAATCCAGCATGGGGAACAGGTTCAGGAGACTTCTTAGTGANTATGAACACTGCCCTTTAGCGTAGGCTTTTCCCCAACTAGCTCTTATAACTTAATTTAACCGGGCTGTGTTATTCTACGATCTGCCTTATGGATTTCTTTAAACCTCTCCACCATTCTGTATGCTTGACTAGGTCCTCCTGTAGCTGGTGTCTCCCTGGAGCTGGATTCATTTCTTCTGCTCTATACCCGTTAATCCTGCCTCTCCTCTCCTGCCTAGCTATTGGTCATTCAGCTCTATTAAACCAATCAGAAGGTGCCTTGGCAGAGACAGATCTTCTAGTGTACAAGAAGATTATCCCACACAGTATTGCTTTATCATTTTAAAGTACAACTGNGTCATGGTGATTTTTAATGATGTAGGAAGATTAAAATCAGAACATATGGACCAGAAATGACCTATAAGCCTAATATGACCTATAAGCCTAATATTTCTGTCAAAGTCTTGACTCACATTCACACATTTGTTGTCGTGGATCTGGAGGTGAACACCAGACTGACTCCCCATGGCTGTTTGAAACCAAAACAGTAGCCATTGTTGTTAAGAAACCACATTTTAATACAGTTATTAAGTCTCCATAGCTTACAAGAATGATTTTTTGTTTCCTAAGCCTAATGTACCCTCCAAAACATGTTTCAACCTATGCTGAACTTGTGACCCCATGATGTATGCCCACCGTTTGCCTTACAAAAATAACCTGTGAAATGATTGCTCTTTTGCCTTACGAAAATGTTTTTCAAGATAACTTGATGAGTCCCCTCGCTCGTGGTATATTACAGAACTTCAGGATTTTTTTTTTTTTATTACATCCTTTCTAAGTGTCAATTATCTCGACATCTGTTTGCTATTAACTAACCCTTCCCCATTAAGGGAACTCAAAAGGCAAGGAGGAGCTACTTTCTGAAATACCGACTTCGGGAGAGAAAGCCAACTGGCCAACTGGTGCACCATTCTTGGTGCACCTGTAAAATGAAGCTTGCTTTAATCAGACATTTGTGCAATTGGTTTTTCTCAGGCCTAACAGCTGTCCACCCGACTCCGTTTATTCATCCCATACTCCACGGCAGGCAGCCAGAACAAATCCAGGANGAGTAAACATCATCTCACAAGGAGTCCAGGAATTCCTTTGCTCAGACTTCTGGGAAATGTAGTCCATGCGACTGTGACATCACAGAGCCGTCCAGGAAATCCCCTTCTGACATTTAGTCCACACTCGTGCAGCTTCCCCAAAATTGGGCTACGGTCCTATCCTACTCTACAATCCTGTTGCGTCTCTGATATGGAGGTTGGTCCAGGGTTCACCGCAGCTGAGGCACTGTGCAGGGTGCGGGGGTCCGACNTGGAGGGAGAGGACCTGGGCTGGGTGGGAGGGCGGAAGAAACTGCCTTGGAGGTGCTGTGCTGAACTGGCCGGGAGAGGTGAGTTGCAGGTCAGGGTTGGGGAGAGGGTGATAAGATTGTAAACTGAGTGACATTTTCCTTAGATCACCACGTGCAGCCCGAGCCTGCCGTGGGCTTCTAGGACAGGAGAGCTGCTTGGTAGTGCAGAGTAGATGACAGTGCAAAGTCCAGAATTGCAAACTAAGGATGGTCAGCTGACTACCTGCTCCTGAGGTGGAGCTTGGGAGCTCACTGAGCACCTTTGATGGGGAAAATGCTTCACTAGCTGAGCTATTCTCACGTGCATGTTGTCATATTTCCCAGAATCTCTAGAGCAAATGAATTTCTGCTCCTTCCTGTACTCTGTAGCGGGCCTATTGTAATGGTCTTGAGGTCTTGATTGTATTTATCTCCTCTGCCAGTTAAAGAATTGAGGAAGTAAAAACCTGAGGCCCAACAGTTTAACTGTGGGAATATCTGGAACACAGCAGACAGATCTACTAGAATCAGCTGCTATAGAAAAGCTTTGACAAGGAGTGAGAGAACACACATTCTGCAGACATATGGAGGGAAAGATCCAGTGCAAAGCACTTTCTTAAATCATGGAAAGGTCCTCCATCCTTAATTTAGGGCTGAGTAATTGTAAAAAAAGGCAGGATGTCTGCTTGTCCCAAAATGGTTGTGTCAACATGTCTTCATCTGGCCTTGAAATTATTGAGTTTGTCTAATAGTAGGGTCCCTAGAAACAGGTAAAAATTCACATGGCCTTGTGTTACACTGCCAGTTTTTTGTGTCAGCTCAGCAGGGCCAGNGAGTCCTGACAGATCTGTGTGTACCTGATTTAAAGTAAACAGACCTGTGATAGAAAAGAAACTTCAGTCTACTCTATAGCACATCCCTGTCATTTCTGCATTTGTGAGGGGGAGGCAGGACCTCTGGTCCTCCCCTGCTTCATAGCAAATTCAAGGGCAGCCTAGGATATCCGAGTCTGTAACACAAAAACACTTGAACGTATTTTATGGACATGATAAATACTTTCTATTGTTCATTTCATGTTTCTTACTTGTGCTTAACTTCTGTGGCCCATTAATGTGTAATTTTCGCTTTTTCATTATCATGCTTTTGTTATATGTATTAAATTTTGGTGATTACATACTTGTTTTCATTTACTCTGTGAGGACAAATTTCACTTTGCCTGGCTTGAATATTCCTCCCTAAAAGCAGTGATTGTTCATTCTTTTTGGATATTAATCTAAGTTCATTCTATTTGGATATTAATCTGTGTTAGTTACTGTCATGATCTGATGCAGCTTTCTTCTGGTCTCACTGATTTCTTCCAGTTTGCTCCTTTCATATCTGATCTGAGACTCCATTATTTCTTCATTTCCATTCTGCAGTTCTTGACTGATGCGGCTCCTGTGGTTTACATTCCTGGGTCTTTTTCTGCAGCTGCAGCTGGCATGCCTTCCCCTGTCCTTACACCAGAGGTTCCACAGTGTGCAGATGCATCTTACAGTTAGCCAGAACAGAACCACTTCCTCCACTGTCCTTCCCATGGGGCACTGCCATATCCAACCAGTAAAGCAAACTGCTAATGTTGGATTCCTGCTCTTCCACAGGTCAAGTCCAGTTCCCCTTGTTGAGCAGTCCTGTCTCTTTCCTCCCAGGCTTCTTTCATTGTATTCTAATATCAGTGTTAGGGAAGGAGTTCCTTGTGTTTACAACTCATGGGTGAACCTTGCTGTGTTAGACATGTCATATCTGGAGAACTCTGGAGGGGAGGTGAGCTGGGTGATGACATTCAGTCCCTGCTGATCTATCTGTATGACTATGTCAGAGGCCATGGAGAGACATTGCACAAGATTTAAACAAGAGTCAAACACAGATGTAAGGAATAAACCTGAGCAGCACAGATTTTCATTACAGTGTCAACTCTGGTTATATTCATGCCTGTCATAGTGTCCTCCATAGTCATTGTGAAATGCAGCAACATATTTTGAGTTAAAAAGTGTGTGTGGTTGCATGGCCATCTCTTTCAAATCTGCATTCCATTGTTCTCCTCTTTGCAGTATCTATGTGAAATTATATCAGATCTATGAGAGTGCATGTCCCAAATCTTTATGGGATATATTCCACATACTGTTGCTTTAAGAAGACTCATAAACAATGTATGTATTATTAAAATCCTCAAATACATGTAGACATATAATGTACAGAGCAGAGCAAAGATACTTATTTTGAAACTAAAATAATAATTATATAATTGATGTTTCCGAAGCAGATAGATTTTTTTGTTTGTTTGTTTTTGGTTTTCTCGAGACAGGGTTTCTCTGTGTAGCTTTACGCCTTTCCTGGAACTCACTCTGTAGTCCAGGCTGGCCTCGAACTCACAGAGATCTGATGGCCTCTGCCTCCCAAGTGCTGGGATTAAAGACCTGAGCCACCACCGTTGGGCAAAGCAGATACTATATTTCATCTCCCATATTTTTTCATGGTTTAACCAATATTCTGTGTCATAAAATTGCATAACTTAGTGGCTTGAAGCAAAAATTAGTGATTGTTTATCACAGTTATGTGAGATTAAAGCCCTGGGTCAAAGAGTTGCTACTTCAGGATAAGTATAGTGTGTATTTTAATAACTATGTTATGTAATCAGTAGATTGGCGATTTTGAATAGACAGTCACTAATTTTTAGTTCCTTATCAGGAATCCAGTCATCTTTTTGCATGTAGTTTTGACTTCCCACCAATGTCCTGCTCGTCTTCAGTTTTGTCTGACTCTCTGAAAAGATATCTCTGAGGGACACCAATAGGAGTTGCAAGAGTTCTTATTATCTACCCTGTCCTTGTTGTTGTTCTAGCTTAGCCTCTAGGACCAGCCACTGTTAAGTGGAGTGGAGTACTATATCCACCTCCCAATTTTAGGAAGAATGTGTAACAATTTTTAATGAATGGCAATGTGTCCCCTCTGGCCAGACATAATTTGCACTTTTTTCTACATTTAAAGTGAATTTTGCCAGTTTCAAATGGCCTTGAAATGTTTGCCACTAATAGTATTGGGTAAAATCTTTCCTAAATGATGTCTTGTTTATAGGCACACTGCTCTCCACCTATGGTGTCTCACAGAAGATTGGCCCCAGGAGAGCAGACACTTCCCCATGTAGAATGGGAGTATGCCGTGCTGGGCAATATGGAGAGTGATCCTAACAGTTAATTCTGATTTGGGGACCTGCTCAAGTTCTCACAGAGGTTAATATTTCCGTCTTCATCTTCTCTTGGNTCTTGCCCTACTCCAGTCTGGTAATTTATACCTCTGCTTGGTGACCCCCTAGTTCTGCCTTCTCGTCATTCCTAATGCTGGGACCCTTTAATACAGTTCCTCATATTGTGCTGAACACCATCCATGAAATTATTTACTCTGCTGCTTCATAACTGTAAGTTTGTAAAGGTTATTTATTGTAATGTAAATACTTTTGGCGATGAAGGTTTGCCAAAGGGGTCATAACCCACATGTCAGAACCAGTTCCCTAGTAAAAATAGAGTGGGATCTGTTACTTACTTCTAAAGGTGGTAACATTCCATACTAGCTACAAAGAAGCTTCCAAAATAATTCAATTTCTTTTCCCTTGAGAAATTACTAGATGTTCTCTTCACCAAATTGCCTGTTTCTCNAATATCTGCAGGCTTCCTCATTGCTGCTCAACTCTGCATTTTATTTAAAGACATTTTTCTATTTAGTCATTCTTTATGGAAGATGTATTTCAGTTGTCCTTAAAGTCCTGTGATGATGAGCTACTCTCTCCTCCCACTGGTGAAAACACCTTTCCCTTGAGGCACAAGAGTCAGGGACTGGAGATGGCTCTGACCCGAGGGTCTCCTGCCTAAGGGTAANTTTGCTTAGTGCTGGAAGGTACTTTGCAAGCTCCAAGGGAGAGAAGCAATAAATAGTCCTGCTTAGCTGTTATGCCCACGAACCACAACAATGACCAGTATGGCATGATATCCCTAAAGGTGCCACAGTGCCTCTTACACCTTGGCATTAGCAGCAGCTGTCAATGGGACTTAGAGGGGACAGGAGACCTACATAATGCTTGGAGCTGCCTCTGATGACTTGATAGGTCTTAAATCATAGAGGAGAACATACTAGTGCCACTAAACCATCATAATTCATAACTACACTCCAAGTTCTTCTCCTTAGACCTACACTGAAGTGTAGCTGTCACTGCTCGTCAAAGGCACTTCTTTCTGTAGCACAGAGAACATTCCAGAAAACTAAAACTTACAAAGTGCAGAGAACTATTGTCTTGTGGTACTGTGACCCAAAAGATACACTATACCATATTTCCTGCACACAAGGCTCAGGGAATATCTCTAGAGAGGGGTCATATTGATTATGAGAGCCAGGGGTCCAGGAAGTCTGCTGTGAGTTTGTGCCTTCTAGAAAGTGAAGGGAAGCTGCATCTATGATATCCCAACAACATGGCTGCCTGAACAAGCCCTGAACAATGACAGTGACACAAGATCCCTGCAGGGGGCAGTCTGCTGAGTAA
>LZPO01008485.1:31129-43357 GCA_001675575.1 Neotoma lepida | reverse complement strand
CTTATAGGATCTCATACCTTGTGTTTCCTTGCGGATGGGTCCCGAGTCAGGTCATGTGACCACTGTGGACATGTCTGAGGAATGTTACTCACCTATATAAACATTTCCAGCTCTCTTTCATCCTGGGAAAAATCTAGATTTGTGTCCAAAGGCACATGATGCCTGTGTTAGTGTTTCATTTGCTGGGATCAAGACCATGATGAAAGAGAACTTGGAGAAGAAAGGTTATTTTAGACTACAACTTCAGGTAATAGTCCATCACTGAAGGAAGTCAAGGCAGGAACCTGAGGCAAGAATTGGAGCACAGGCCACAGAAGAACACTGTTTACTGACTTGCCCAGCCTGCTATCCTATACCATATAGAAAAGCATGCCCAGGCTGGGCAACACCCATCATGGACTCCGCTGTGTCGCATCAATCACTAATTAAGGAAATACCACCTAGAATTAGGTACAGGAAGTCTCAGGTAGACGTTTTCTCTATTATGTTTCTCTGTTCTCAAATAGTGTCAAGCTAGCTANTGTCAAGTTCACAGGAGAGCTATCCAGTCCAGTGCATCTTGGTATTTATATTATTAATGGTTTTAATTAAACTAAAGTGTGGTATCATTCATTGGTTTTTATTTCAGGAAATACTGTCCTTTTGGGATGTGGCCATTGAGTTCTCTGCAGAAGAGAGGGAATGCCTGGAGCCTGCTCACTGGAATTTGTACAGGGATGTGATGTTGGAGAATTACAGCAACCTCCTGTTCCTTGGTAAGGATCTCATCTATGTCGAATTCTTATTTCACCATCAACATGTAGCTTCCTCTCTTGGTATGGTATCTCATGGGAATATTTCAACAGTCATTTTCAAATCCTTTGTTTTCAGAAAAGTTATGGAGATTGTTGTATTAAAATTCATTTTGTGTTTGGAGAGATTGCTCAGTTGTTAAGAGCACTGACTGCTCTTCTAGAGGACCAGGGTTCAATTCCCAGCACCTTTACTGGAAGCTCACAACTGTCTGTAATCCCAACACCTAACACTGTTGTGTGATATTTTTTTTTGTGTTCTGACCTATAAACCTTGCTTTAGTCAGAGGGCAGAGCTAACCACTATCTGACCATAGAGGTTTAGAGGACTGTATAGAGAGGGACAGGAATTGGTAAGGTGGACCTGTGACAGGATCTCAGCCATTTTGGATGGAGGAATGGAAGAGATAGTCAATGGTGGCTGCTCCCCCGCTTCTCTGATTTTTCAGGTTCTTACCCTGATATCTAACTTCTGATTTTTTATTGATCAAGTTAAGTAGATTAAAGCTTCATCCTCACACAGACATACATGCAAGGAAAACACCAATGTATATGAAAAATAAAAAAAATAATTAAAAATGTATCATTTCACTGTTGTTTCTTTTTGTGTTTAACTTTTCTGTGTTGGATGGGTATTTCCTTCACTCTAGTGGGACAGTTAGAAATTCAATGGTGTGAGACTTAGAGTATACTTATTAATTAAAGTGTTTCACAATTCAATTTTAATGTTTTTTTCCCTTTAAATGAAACTCAGAATCTGCATGTTGTAAATTCCTTTATGTAGTGTAGTGATCCTGTCAGAAAACATTTACAGAAATGATTGTCTGCAATCATTTATTACATCATCTCTTTCCTTATAAGTCATGTACTGTAAGGCACATGTCAATTCCAAGTAAAAGAACACATAAACAATCTTCTCCCCTTTTCCTACAAATAGGTCTTGCTGTGTCTAAACCACACCTAGTGACATTTTTGGAGCATCAACAAGAGCCTTCATATGTGAAGAGACAAGCAGCAGCCAACGTGCATCCAGGTGTGTAGGAATGAGCGGTTTGGGGGCAGAGTTGAGGTCCAAATATTCAACAGAGAGGCACGCTTTCCCATGTGCCTTGAAACGTGATACTATGGGAACCATTCTTTAGGTCTCTCCTTCATGTCTTTCTTGTCAATGCTCATCTCTCATTTGTTTATGATGGTTAAGTCTCTTAAGCTTTGTATTTCCCCAACAGAAAGCTATGCTTCTATTTACAGTTACTTCCAGGGTTTTTTGTTGTTGTTGAGTCTCCATTATACTGTAAGTCTCAAGGAACAAGAACTCAGTGCTGGTCAGACTGAGGGTCATTTATTTGCAGAAGTGGAGAGTAGACTCATACCAGAAAGATTTCTACATCAAAGTGAGCATGATTTGGTTTATTAAACCAAACTCAACAATTCCATCACTGAGAGGAAGGCAGAGACAGAACGCCCAACAGTTTCAGTTCTGTTGATTAGAACAATTTGGGGGAGGAGCAGTTGGATAAAAGTCATACAAACCAGAGCCTCTTTGGACAGTTCATTCCACACTCATCTTAGAGAAGAGTCAAAGGATTAACATGTTGTATAAAGAGGTTGTATTGGGCCATTAGTTAGACTAATTTAACAGGGACTGTTTGGTTTTATCTTCACTTTTATCACCAGTTGGTTCATCAGGGCCTGACCATTAGACCTAGGAAGAGTAGGACAGCATGAGGTACAAGGCCTTACACTGTTGACTCAAGGANTCCCATCAGACTGGTTTGGATACAATGATTGTGTGCCTCTCTTTCATGACAGTTGATTTAGATTTCAGTGTGTTATAAGGCTCCATGGGTTTTTGGGTTTTGTTTTGTTTTCTTTTATAAAGTTAAAATATTTATCATATGTTAGATCGAACTGTTATTTGGATATATTCTATGTTACAAATTGTTAGAGNAATTATAAACATTTATGAATATACCTGATATTCCCAGATACATAAGAGCTAGTAAAATGTTTGTTTCAGATTCAGTTAGGGTAGCCAATGTGGCTAGCCCTATAGGAAGCATTATGGCTAAAATTACCATGAGTCCAATGGTCTAGTAAAATGTTTGTTTCAGATTCAGTCAGGGTAGCCACTGTGGCTAGCCCTGTAGGAAGCATCATGGCTAACATTACCATGAGTCCAATGTTAGCAAGACATCTTGTGGTCTCTTCTTCTCCAGGTTTCCTGTTGATTCTCAATCTTCCTCCAAGTGTATATTTTCATTGTCTTCCAGATTTGTAATAGGAGCAGGGATGAGGAATCTAGGTGGAGTTTTTCATCAGACCATGATCAGCTCTGTCTCACCAGCCACTCCCAAATAACCACTCAGAGCCTTAGTAGTAAGTATAAATGCTCAGCTGATAGCACAGGCTTATTACTAACTAACTCTTGTGATGGGAATGGCTTTCTAAAAATGTNTTGCTCTGATTGGTTGATAAATAAAGCTGTTTGGCCAATGGTGAGGCAGAATAAGGTTAGGCGGGACATTCGAACTAGGGGAAGAGAAACAAAAAACAGAGCTGGCAGACGCCATTTTGCCACCTAGAAAGCAACATGTAACGGCACACAGGTAAAGCCATGTGGAACACGTGGCGACATAGATTCATAAAATGGGTTAATTTAAGATGTAAGAGCTAGCTAGTGAGAAGCCTGCCAGGGCCATAGTTTAAAAATGATATAAGCCTCTGTATGTTTATTTGGGTCTAAGCGCCGTGGGAGCCGGGCGGGACAGAGACCGAGACCGGACAAACATTCGTCTACACTCTTGTATTTTTTATTAACCCATATTTCTTATTTACACTCTGCTATGTGTTGGTATCTTTTTTCTATATGGCATGTTTATCTCTTTTTTCTCTGCCTCCTGGTGATTCCTCTGCTTCTGCCCTTCCTCTTCCCAGCATTCTCTCTGCCCCCAAAATTCTTCCCAAGCCATGGGTCAATTAGCTTTTAACAATAAAAGCAATACATCCTCATAATATGCAGAAAGATTATTCNACATCATTTCTTCCTTTTTGTCTAATTGAAAAGGAAGGTTTTAATTTTAAAACTATATATAATTATGCATAACAAATCTTTTCTATGAAGCAGGATTTTCTGAAAGGCTGTCCTGCCATTACTTGGCAAAGTTTGTTAGTTCTTTCTTTGGTGTCCTGCTTGTCCGTTTTGGACAGCATACTGTCATCAGTCGAGGCAAGGGCACTTTCTTGCCAAGTGTCTAACTTTTGCCACAAGGAAAGCAAACTCCATATGGAGTTTCTCCAATACCCATCATCTTCTCTGAAGTAGATTGCTGTGGCCGGGACCACACATGCCTCATTGTTATAAAAAAAAAAAGAACCTATGTTATTAAAACATCTTAAATGCCACATTCTGTCGATGTATGAAGTGTTTGAAGATGACCTATCTAAAATATATCTCTCTTTTGCCTTTAAAACATACTAACCTAACTACACGTTTGATTTTAATTGGTGACTAACTAATAACCTTGCATTTCTTTATTATCCTAATTATTTTATAATAATAACTTTCAAGGACTAGTAATTTCCATTGTATTGTTAAATGAGTTGCATATGTACTACACCTTAAACAAGAGTAGAATTGTATGTATAGTATGTTCTAAAAAAATAACCTCAAATTTATATCAATATACAAAAATTCAAACCAATGTAAAATATTTAAAACTAGTAGTTCCTATTATTGTTTAAAAGTAGATTCAACAATCTACCTCTTTATCCTATCATATCTATACCCCCTTCTTTCTTTTCAGAGTAGATTCAGTAATCTACACTTTTATCCTATCATATCTATATCCTCCTTTTCTTAAGACTGGATTCAATAATCTACCCTTTTATCCTATCATATCTATATCCCCTGTTTTCTTTTCAAAACAAGATCCCTGAATCCAATTTCCTTTGTTCAGCTTTTTTCCTNATCATTACCATTAACAACTTGTGACTAACCACTCTAAATGATGACAAATATACAATGCCCATTGAATGACCAAAAACTACCCACATCACCTCTTGGGAATGTGGATATCATAGTCTTAAACATACTTTCTGTTCTCTGAGGGCGATGGACCCTTTAAGGTACCCTGAAAAAAAATTGGGATAATTATCAAGTGCAGGGCAAGCTAGCTGTTTCATTTGTTGTCCACTTTCTTCATAACAGGAAAATGCAGGGCTTATCTCAAGTCCAAGCTAGAGTAGTCTATGAGGCTGGACCATCTCAGCTAGTCATCTTGAAATTGTCCTGAGCAGTTTGTGGTCCTAAGCCAATCTTTAGATGGTGTTTGTCAGCTTAGTGGCATTACTATAGTCAGGGTAGGAATCATCATTTTGGAGCCCCATCATCCTTTTGGAGACTTCAGAGATCACTGTTAGAAACGTTTATCCTTCACTGTAAAAACTTAAAACATTTTAAAATCATATACAGCAGATCTGGAAGAGATTGAAGGATCAATATTTGTTATGTACATCTAGAGTACAAAAATTTAATTCCTAGTGACCTGAGAGAGACTCAAATCTGAAATCATGTACAGGAAGCTAGATGAAGGCTGTTTCTAGAATTAGTTAGTACTCTATATGACAATTAATATCATGACAAAAGTTTAAAANATATATATATATGTTGATCTTATAAATTTTGTGCTAATATTTATACCTTAAGAAAGGTGTTGAAGATTCAAAATAAAACTTCATGATTATGAGATTAATGGCAATAAAATAGTCCCCAAATTTGGTTTTTCTTCTCTCCCATATCAGGTGGCCCTTCTCTCATGATACAGAGATTTTTTTAGAAGTTTGCCACAATATTTGCTTAACTGTTTCTCTTGAATTGTTTGTTTTATTTTCTGAAGGTGTTTTGTCATCCAGAGCAGTACAGGTTTTTTTGTTTTNTTTTGTTTTTTTATTTTTTTGTTTTTTTGACACAGGGTTTCTCTGTGTAGCCTTGGCGCCTTTCCTGGAACTAACTCGGTAGCCCAGGCTGGCCTCGAACTCACAGAGATCCGCCTGCTTCTGCCTCCCTAGTGCTGGGATTAAAGACGTGTGCCACCACAGCTGGCCAGTACAGATTTTTTACAATAGGCATTAAGTTCTTTAATTGCTCTGGGAATGAGTTTCCCCCATGTTCACAGGAAATGACTCAACCAAATTTCATACAGTGGCCTGTTAGAGGCCCCTCAAGGCATTTCTGAATGGCAAAGGGTTACCTTGTCTGTCCCTTGTTGATCTACATTCGTTGGTTCAATGTCAGCCTTTGCCACACCTTGTGCATACTACAGAAGGAAGGGGCATTCTGTTTGGATTATTCTTACCAATGCTGTGTGCACAATCCTTTGTTAGGTGACCTTGTTTACTGCAATGGAAACACCTAACATTTTGATTTTTCTTCAAACTTCTGTAAACTACCTCTCCTATCCAAGCATCATCGTAGTTATGAGATTCAATATTGACTTCATCTCAAATGCATTCCTCTGTGAATGCTGATCTAGCCTTTAATGGCCTAATTACCCTTCTGTATTGTGAATTAACATTTTCAAAAGCCAGAGATTCAATTATTAGTCTGGCTTCTGAATTTGATATCATTGTATTTATTGCTGAAGTCAATCATTGTTAAAAAAAAAAATCAGTGAAGGTTTCTTTTGGGCCCTGTGTAAATATAGTAAATGACTCAATTTTCTGTCCTAAGCATTCAAGGCTGATGTGTGACATAAAGCCACAGTGTGTTCATCATATAGATGCCTTTCTACATTAGCACAATCTTCCTCTCCAAGAAGGTGGTCTTGGGAGATTTCCATACCTCTAGCCCTATTTAATTGTTCAATGTTCTTAGCCTCATCTTTCTAACAGGTCCTCCAGGGTAATTGAGGACCAGCCTCCAAGACTGCTGTAATCCAGTCTCTCTAGACTTAAAGGACAATTCTATTACAAGTAGAGCATGTGTTCAACATCTGCTTTACAAAAGGTGAATGCATGCCATATGAGACTATAGCTTCTTTGAATGTCCTTAAATCTGACATTTGCACAGGAATCCAGTCAGCTCTTACACAGCCTTGAGGATCTCTATCAATTGGCAGTTCCTGTAAAGTCACTGGATGTATTATGTTGGCTGTTTGAAAACCTTAGGCTGTTTGTTTGTAACCTTATAATGCAATGCTGAGATTGGTTCTCCGTTACAATCCTCTGTCTGGGTCTTAGTATCTGTATGATCTGTTTTAATATTTTTTGTAAGACTTGTCACTTAACACTCATATTAACCAACTTTTTTAGTGATAAAACAAAAGTGATCAGGTAATATTTATAATTGTCATTATGCAAATCCCATCTACATTAATTATCCTCTCATTTACTTGTTCCTTTTTCAAACTGTCCAGTATATTATCATATAGAGACCTAAGTCCCTCTATTGTAATAGTATTTCCTATTTTTTAATGTGGGAAAAAATGCTCTTTTAAATAATTTCCCCTTTTAAAAAATCCCAGTTGTCTCATCAAATGATGAGACAATGATGATGAAAATCTGATGTTGACTGCCCTGCATAGAACTGTAGAGCCCAATTAGTTTTCAAGCCAGCTACCTAGTATGGCAGCCACCCTAGTAGGGCATCCATGGAAAGCCCACAACCGACCAGAAGAGGTAAGATGCCAAAGAGCCAGCTGTCTTCGTGGAGGAATGTGCAAGAGCAGCTAAGTCCTGCAATTTTTGGAGTTCAAAAGCCTGTGGAGTTTGCTGCAGATAGGTTGCAAGAGAAAAATCCCAGACTCCCTCAGAGTGCATGCGGAAAACAAAGGAAAATCTAGCCAACAGGGTATTGACTCTGGCCATGTGCAGCTCTGTTCTGTGCCAGTTATGCTAGCCTTATGTTATTAAAACATCTTAAATGCCATATTATGTAGGTCTTTGAATTGTTTGAAGACCATCTATCTAAATTCTTCTGTTTATGACCTTGAAGACATACCTAACATGATTATAAGTTTGATTATTATAGATAACTAACTACTAACTCTTATTCTTAATTACACATTACATTTTTAAATGAGCTGTATAAACACAATACATCAAACAAGAGTAGAAATATGCATACAATATAACAAAATAAACTTCAAATTTGTGTTAATATATCAAAATGCATACCAATGTAAAATATTTTGAGATTAATGGTTATCCTTTGGCTTAAAGTAGATTTAATAATCTACCCTTTTATGTTATCATTTCTGTATCATATCCCCCTTTTTCCTTATAAAGAGATCTTTGCATTTCTCCTTTATTTCCCTTTAAAAAAATAAATCCAATAAAACTTGTAACCAATCCCCTTTAAATGATNATAAACATTCATGGCCTTCATTTTGGAATGTGGGCATTGTTCTTTGGACTACTTCCTGTTGTCTGTGGGCGCTGGTATCTCTGAGGCAAACTTTACCAGGATAATTGTTAGGTCTTNACTGGAGTAGTCTGTGCTATTGGATCTTCTCAGCCAGCAGCCTTGAAACTGTTTTGGATGCAGAATTCTGAGGAAAGTGCAACAGAGGGGCACTGAGATATTCCATCATCTGGGCTATACATTTTTATTGCTGTCTCTTCTCCTTGCTCTGAAAATACATAAACTTTTAAAGATAACATAGATATCTGTGTTAATACAAGTGTTGTACTCAAGTTAGCAAAAGTTGATTTTTTGTTTTATGTTTGTCTCACCATATAAATTATACATTATGTATTTTGTAGTTTTTATAGGTTTATATTTTTTATGTTTGTAGTCAGGATTTTCAGGGTTTCTTCCTGGATCAAAGCTGATCCATATCAACCCAGAATGAATCCACAGCCTTTCATTTCCTGTGGAAATAAAAGCATAACCTCTCTCCCTAAGTAACATATTTTTGGACTTCTATTTTAAACTCAAGATATTTTTAAAATATACAGGTTGGTTTAATACAGTAGTTTTCAAAATCCAGTGTGTCTTAGCAGCTGTCGTTCCTTCATTAGCAATAAGAAAATTCAAAGACAAGACAATAACACACAGAATCCAGGTACTCTGTGTATTTCCCATCTTTATGTGGCTTTTTTCTTTTATATTACTTTACTCCCTTTTTAAGGACTTTTACTTTATTATTTTAAAAGTATGTATATATATATTTTATGACTGTCTATAACCTCTTTCTTTTTTCTCCCAAGCCTTGAAATACAATGTAACACATTTAGAGATTTTTTTTCCCCATCTGGATCATGTCTTTCTTGAGCATCTGTAACCTTTTCTGTCTGCATGAGCAAAACCTCAAAGCCACCACACAGTGTCCTTGCAGAGCTCATGCTGGTGGCTCTAATCTGTAGGCAGCTGCCAGGAGATGCATCTCTGAACTGCAGTCATCCAATTGCCCCAATAGTATAAGGAGAGTTGTGCCCAATATTGAGATGCAATCATGAGATTACATGCACACATAGCATGGAAATGCACAGGAAATGGGGAGAATCATAGCTGTGATTGCACAAAAAGTTTACAACAAGAGACAGCCAATGCATTCAAAAGGCAGTAATTCCATAATGCCTTGCCTGATGGTTTCCTCTAACAGAACCCTTAGTTCTGATAGGTTGGCTCTGAACTCTAGTTGTCACTGCTGTATACTTCCATGGACTTTTGCTACCAGCNGCTCTCAATACTCTTGTAGAGTTTTCTGAGAGCCAGAAGTAAGGAACTAGGAAGGAGAGATGGAGGGCAAAGGAACAGAGGACAAAGATGAGGTTGAAAGCATAGGAGCTTAATTAGTACTATGAGAAAAAGTAGCTTCAGAGAGGAACTGAGTGTCAGGACTGAACTGAAACTGTGTAGATAAAATTCTGTTTAGAGAAATAAAGTTAATGGATAAAGAGCTTGGTATACTTAGATTCTTTTTCTGAAAATAACTCTTGCCATTCGTAGTTTCTCTTCTGAACCCCTGGGAAGAATATTATTAAGGCTGGTCCTATGATAATATACAAGAGAAACCTTGTCTTGAAAAAGCAAAAACACACAGAAAAGGAAATAAGTAGTTTTGTCATCTATTCACTAACAAATATGTTGTCTTGGGTACAATTTGTGCAATGCACAGGTGAACCTGAAGTTTTTTTTTTATCATGACTTGATATGTTTCAGGTATATATATTCTTATCATCCAAATAAAACATAAAATACTGTCCTGAATTTTTGAGCTATGAATTCAATATTTTTGTGGACTATCAACTTCTTGTGCAGCATATCTTTTTGTACCTTCCAAAATAAAACTCTATTTGGAGAATAGTAATTTTGTATTTAGATGATATAAATTCACAAAATCACAATTAACTTTCTCCTTTGCTGGCTTGGTTCCTTTAGAATTTCATGTGTTTCTGGCCATATAACATCTCTATTGTTTACTGGGTTTATTTCTGTTAGTAAAATGCCCTTACAACTTCCTTAGCTCTTAAACTTCGAATAATATGCCATTATGTCTATGTTCTATTTGGTTGTGCCCTTATGCTAGTAGAAGTATAGACTATTTCTACCTACAATATTTTATCATTTATTCTTAGTACCTATAGGTTTTGAAATATACTGTAGTTTCTCACTGATGCTTCAATATGTATGAGTAAATGTTTCCTTTTTAAAAGACAAACATTAAGTATGAAGAATATTTCCTAGCCTTTGTTGATATCTCAACTTTTGCTCAACAGGAACAACAACCAACAATTATAACATTTATAAAAAGGCCATTGATTGTAATTCACTGCATATTCAACGCCAAAGAATTCATACAAGGGAGAAACTCTACAAGTGTGAAGAATGTGGTAAGGGCCTTAGTTCTCATAAAACACTTTCCATACACAAGAGACTTCATACTGGAGAAAAACCCTACATGTGTAAGGAATGTCACAAAACCTTTAATACTCGTGAATCACTTTTTATACACCAGAAAAATCATACTGATGAAAAAACCTACAAGTGTGAAGAATGTGGCAANTCATTTTACTATCCTTCAATGCTGAAGCAACATCAAAGAATTCATTCTGGAGAGAAACCCTACAAGTGTGAAGAATGTGGCAANTCCTTTTGCACTCCTTCAGTGCTGAAGCAACATCAAAGGATTCATAGTGGAGAGAAACCATACAAGTGTATAGAATGTGGCAAAGCTTTTTATGAAGCATCNATCCTTCAGGTACATAAGCAAATTCACACTGCAGAGAAACCCTACAATTGTGAAGAGTGTGGCAAGTGTTTTTGTTCATCTTTATACCTTAGACGACATCAAATAATCCATTCTGAAGACAATCCCTACAAGTGTGAGGAGTGTGGCAAGTGTTTTTGTTCATCTTCATCCCTCAGAGGACACCGAACAATCCATTCTGAAGACAATCCCTACAAGTGTAAAGAGTGTGGCAAAAGGTTTTCCTGCTTGGCACACCTTCAAGAACATCAGAGAGTCCATACTGGAGAGAAACCATACAAGTGTGAGGAGTGTGGTAAATGTTTTTCCTCATGTTCATCTCTTAGAAAACATCAACCAATCCATTCTGAAGACAATCACCACAAGTGTGCAGAGTGTGGCAAATGTTCCTACTCACCTTCTTCCCTCAGACGACATCAAACAATTCATTGTGAAAACAATCCCTACAAGTGTGAAGANTGTGGCAGATGTTTTTACTCATCTTTTTCCCTTAGAAGACATCAAATATTCCATTCTGAAGATAATCCTTATACGTGTGTACAATGTGGCAAACGGTTTTTCTATTCTAGAAGTCTTCAGGAACATCAAACAATTCATACTGGAGAGAAACTATACAAGTGTGAAGAATGTCACAAAGCCTTTCGTTATCACTCGGGCCTTAGGAAACACAAGAGAGTTCATACTGGAGAGAAACTCTGAAAATGTGAAGAGTGTGATAATGTTTTTCCTTATCTTCAACCCTTAAACAATATAAAAAAAAGTCATTCTGAAGACAATTCCTAAAAGTGTGCAGAATGGGGTGAAGACTTTGCTAATTTTTATATCCTTACTCAACACATGATATATATGTGTGTCATACAGGACAGAAATCCTATAAATGTCTTAAAAAGTTTACTTCTTCAACATTTAAAACACATCAAATGATTCCTTTTTACTACAAATTTTATGAGTGTGTAAAATCATTGCTGATAATTCAGATCTTATCCACCTCTAATGAATCTATAGTGGAGAATATCAAGTTAATTATTTTAGAATGTCAACATGAAAATCTAACTGCCAAGAGCACAAATGCTAAGAATGCTGTCAGAAAACAGTATAGACTTCTCTTTGCTGTAACCTCCAACTGTTTGTTCGAGCAGTGTGTTTGAAACTTTCCTTGGTTAATGAGTCTCTTCTGTAACTATAAATGTTCCATGAAGCCTTTACCATGTCCTAACTTTTTC
>LZPO01008484.1:36555-54210 GCA_001675575.1 Neotoma lepida | reverse complement strand
ACATTTACTATGTGCTAGAAATGATAAACTGTTAGCATATGTTACCTAATTTAATTTCTTCTCTAATTTAATATGCATAATTTTATTGGTATGTAATATAATTTCAGTTTTGCATAGAAAGATAATTAAGGTCTAAAACTGTTTCCTAAAGCTATGCTACTAATTGGGGTGGGCCCAGGATTTACAGCTGATTTTTCTGATTCCGAAGCTATTTACAAATTGGCTCCTGGATGACATCCCTTATCCTCAAGCAGNTCTTAAAATCTCTCAGTTCTTAGGAGCCATCCTTTGCACTATAAGGACTATGAACTGGTTGCACCTATTATAATATATGCAATTACCATGTGCTCTAATGTTTTGATGAGGAAAGACAATATAATATTTCATTGGTAAATGACTCTGTATATTTTGTGAGTCTCTTGAGCAACCCTAGCCAACAGCTCAAAGGAGGACTTCTTGTGTCTAGTACAGCTGTTTTTGTTAGGTGGTCTTTGGATTTTGGATAGAGCATCATTAACCAAGGTGAGAAAAGTTCATTAAAACTATATATGTGTACACACACACACACACACACACACACACACACACACACACCACATTATGTGTATTTTATTTTTTAGCTAAATAATTAATAGTGTGATTCTTTGTGACCTTTTCAGACATCCTTGTTATTTTACCCACTTTTCTTCTTTATTTACCCCCTCCACCCTCCCTAAAAAGGCTCCTCATCTCATTTTCCCTACAGAAGGTGGGAAGAGGGTAATGGAGAATAATAGAAAGCAAATCCATTTGTATTTATTATGATTACAAGTAATAAAACCAATATTAATAATGTTAATTTAAACTGAACTTTTTTGTCTAAAACAGTATTTATTTTTATTGTGTATGGGTATTTGGCTGGCATGTATATCTGTGTACCATGTGAATGTCTGANGTTNACAGAGGTCAAAAGAAGGTATTGGATCTCCTAGGACTTGAGTTACACTCAATTGTAAGCTNCCATGTGGTGCTGGGAATCAAACTCAAGCCCTCTGGAAGAATAGCCAGTGGTAACCGGCTGAGCCATCTCTACGGTCCCCTGAACTTTTTTCTCCTTTATTGAAAACATTTTTTCATACATGATATATCCTGATTATGGTATCCCTTCCCATTACTCCTTCCCTCCCATCCAGATCCATTCCCTTTCTGACTTTCATAAGAAAACAAATGGGCTTCGATGGGATAATAGTAAAATCAAAAATAGTATAGTAAGATAAAACAAAAGCTAACACATCAGAATTGGACAAAACAAAAGAAGGAAAAGAATCCTTTTCTTGTNGTCTTCTATCCNCTCTGGCTCTTACACTCTCTGAGGGATTTGATAGAGACATCTTGTTTAGGGCTGAGTGTTCCAATCTCACTCTCTGNATAGTACCTGGCTGTGCATCTCTGTATTTGTTCCCATCTGTTGCAAGAGGAAGTTTCTCTGATGATAACTGAGCAAGACATTGATCTATGAGTGTAGCAGAATGGTATTAGGAGTCATTTTATTCCTAGGTTGTGTTTTGTTCTGAACAGTAGTATTTTGTTTTCTCATGGGTCCCTAGTCTATCTACTCTCAGGTTCTTGGTTACCTAAGCAGTGTGGAGTATGGGTTTCATCTCATGGAGTGGGCCTCAGTCAAATTAGATATTGGTTGGTTAGTCCCACAAACTTTGTGCCACTATTATACTAGTATATCTTGCAAGGAGGATATGGCTGGGTTGGTGTTTACATTTCTCCTTTGCTAATGTGTGGGATACGTCCCTGGATCGAGAACACTAGATTGTAGGAGTGAATGCTCTATGTAGGCATTGGTTTGACCTCTCCACGTCCAATGAATTTTGTAGATGTTATCTGCAGAATGGGGCCTTGCCATTGGTTGGTGGAGAGCAAACTAGAGTCTCGGCAACAGCCAAAATTGGAGATTCCCATGGGACCCCTTTGTCCAACAACTCAATTAGATGTAACTCAATCCTGGTACTAGAAACTTCAATTGGTGACAAGAGATTACCAACTGGGGCTCTGTTTCCCCNGTTATTAGGTGATTTCATTTAGATCACTTTCATATGTGTAATTTTATGAAGCTCTGCTGTATTAGNCTTCCATACTATCCCTCAAATGGCACTTCATTTTAGCTGTCCCTCCCCATATTCCTTCCCTTGTCCCATTCTCCCCTTTTCTCCACTTGATCTTCCCATTCCACACTATCCATATCCACAATCCCCCAACTNTCCATACTATATATACTATTTCCTTCTTGTAATGAGATTTATCTTTCTCTTCTTGTCCCTTACTCTATATGTAACCTATGTGATTCTATAGATTATAGCTTTGTTATNATTGACTTAACTAAATCCACATATAAGTGAATACATACCATATTTGTCTTTCTAAGTCTGGGATACATCACTCAGAATGATTTTTCTGCTATTTCCATTCATTTACCTGTGAAATTCATTGTTTTTTAACAGCTGAGTAATACTCCATTGTTTAAATGTACCACATTTTCTTTATCCATTTTTCTCTATCTAGGTTGTTTCCAATTTCAGACTATGATGATGAGAAATATTAATGAACAGTGCTTGATGATTCTTGTTATTTTGTTGGTTTTGTGTGTGTGTGTGTGTGTGTGTGTGTGTGTGTGTGTGTGTGTTGCCTCTCTTTGGATTACCTGGGATTATTTATTCCTTGTGTTTTCTTGCATGTAGTTAATCTATGTAGGTTGGAGTTTTCCTTTTAGTACCTTCTTTAAGGCTGGGTTTTAAANAGATAATTTCTTACAATTGTTTTTCATGGGATATCTTATTTTCTCCATCTACTGCAATTGAAAGTTTTGCTGGATATAGTATTCTGTGCTGGCATCTGTGGTCTCTTAGAATCTGGAGGATGTATATCTATTCAAGTCATTCTAGCTTTCAGAGTATACCATTGAGAAGTCAACTGGTATTCCAATAGATCTGCCTATATGTGTTACTTGATCTATTTTCCTTGAAGCTTTTAATGTTCTTTCTTTGTTTTGTACATTTAATGTTTTGATTATTATGTACCAAAGGAACTTTCTTTTCTGGTCCATTATATTTGGCAATATGTATGCTTCTTGTATTTTGATAGGCATCTCCTTCTTTAGGTTAGGGTAATTTTCTTCTATTATTTTGTTNAAAAGATTTTTTTTATGTGTTTGACCTGGATTTATTCTCCTTCCTCTATTTCAATTATTCTTAGATTTGTTCTTTGTATAGTGTCTCAGAAATCCTGCATGTTTTGTGTCAGGAGTTTTTTAGAGTCAACATTTTCTTTCACTGAGGTATCCATTTCTTCTATCATGTCTTCAATATCTGAGGTTCTCTCTTCTGTCTCTGATATTACATTGGTGAAGCTTGCCTATGAGGACCTAAATTTTTAATTTCCATATTTCTCTCAGTTTTGGTTTTCTTTATTGATTCTATTTCACTTTTGTGTCTTGAACTATTTTATTCATTTCTTTCCACTATTTGTTTGTGCTTTTATAGATTCCTTTTAGAGGTTCATTAATTTCCTCTTTAAGGACCTCTATCACAGTCACAAAGACTACTTTCCGGTCTTTGTCTTGTGCTTCAGCTATGTTGCTATACTCAGGGCCTGTGGTGGTAGGGTTGCTGGGCCCTAGTGGAGACATACTGTCTTGTTCATTATTTGTGTTTTTATGCTGACATCTTGGCATCTAGTTTGAGAAGATTATAATTCTAGGTGCTGATATCTGGTCTTTTCTTTGTTGTGTGGGCATTTTGTTCCTTGTTTCTGATGCCCTCTTTGTTAGGAGAGTGTGATGGCTGTGGGTTTCCTGGTAGAAATTTGAGATCCTGGTGAGTGTGGTCACTGGGAGTTCTAGTAAAATGTGTTTNTAGGTATTGGGATCTGACATTTAGGAATAAGGATAAGCTGGGAGGGGTGGCTGAGAGTGTTCACAGTGGGTAGGAAAGCAGAGTGTTCCACCAGTATCATCTTAGTCCCCTAGCAATGGGGGGACATAGTNAGGAGAGCCTCCAATANNTAATCTTCCCCTGAACTCCTCAATAAGAATTACATTTAAGCTCTCAGGGCTGGACTGTCACATAGGTTACAGGGAATAGTTTCATATTCTTATATTTTTCTAATTTTTATGAACTATGACTTTAGCATTAAATTCTATTTTTTTTGGCAGGGCTGGTGATTGAACTAGGGTCTCATGCATTGTAAGCAAACATACTCAATAACTGAGCTATAGTTTCAATTCTAAGAAATTCTTTTGCCAAGATTACAGATGAAGTCTTTTGTTTACAATTCCCATGTTTTCTTTTACAATGGGTATACCTGCAAANCCTAAGGAATCTCCATAGTTGGCCCAATATTCTAAGAACTTTGATTATAACATGAGATTTCATTTAACCTAGTTAAATTACACTTGTNCTGTCCTAAGACTTACTCTAAAAAAGTACAGTTTATCATAGGCTTTGAACTGCATCAAGTATAGACTTACTTATGGGGCACAAAGAACGTGTGTGTGTTCTCATTTTTTTTTTTTTAATTTGGCAGGGGAATGACAATCTTCCCCTACCTGTTGCAATTTTGGCTGAGTTAGCACTGAATCTAATAAAAGTCCACTTTTAATCTCAGAAATGAAACTTTATGATTGGGGGATCATGTGCTCCACTATGAAACATTTCTGAAGAAGGCTGATGTGGGATCCCTGTATGTATCTTCAGAGGTTATAGTGTAGAAATCTCAGAAGACAGATTTAGGCATCATGCAAAAGCACCAGCACATATTGAAAACATTCATAAAGCCAGGTTTGCTCCAAGTGGACTATTAACTGCTAGACAACAATGTTCTCATTTACAATCTAGAAATAAGTGGGTCGTTTAAACTAGGTTAGAGCAAATCAAGATGGGGATGGGGGGGTTGTGTGGAAAAAAATGAGACAGAAGGAGCAGTGCTCATCTGTGACCTGTGTGACTGCAAATGTCTGCAAGGGAGTGGAGGGCAGTTCCTGCTTACCAGAGCGCCTTTGAGAAAGCTGTGGGTGGGCCTCTCCCCAGAGATGGGCTGTGTGGGGCGGGGAGTGCAGGGTATATGCAATTAGTGAAGATGGCAAGATAGCAAACAGTTATGAAGGAAATAAATGAAATAAAATTCGCATTTTGAGAAAGAGCTATCCAAGGAAAATCTGGGGCAAGATCCTTGAATACACGGCAATAAGTGAGAAAGGGATATTTAAAGAACAAAGGAAGTGGCTCGCAGGGGAGCTTGCACACTTTGAAGAACCGTAAGAAAACTTGTGTTCTGNGATGGAATCTGTGACTGCATAGACTCAGGATCCTATGAAAAATTCCTAAGAATCAACATCAGGTAATCTATGGGTGAAGAAGGAAAGACATTCATTTTATTAAAACCTTTGATGGTTGTTGATAATGTTTTTATTTCTAGTAAAGCTAAAACTATCCATGAGATGACTTAAAATACTATGCCATCATGTTAAAAGAGGAATAACCTAGACAAATTGTTGGTGATCTATAGAAAAGTCAGAATTATTGTTTTAATTTGGGCATTGGAGACTGAAGCCAGGGCCAAGTGCATGCTAAACATGCACTCAGCATAATCTGCACACACCCTGTATTTACACATTTTTAGATGATTATACATTGCTCTAGTTAATTAAAAGAGAAACAGGGGATCACTTTCGGCCGTAAAGTTTTCTGCTTTTTATAAAATCAAGAGAACATATTTTTTAGCTGAAAAATATTCTTGGTAAGATTTTAACAACAAATATATTGAACTGAAAGCCACCGGAAACCAGAAACATGCAGGCCTAAGAATGTAAGCAGNCAGGAATCTTTTGGGATTAATATGTTATTATTCAAACCCTGAGCTCTACCAACCAGAATCTTGGTGAATAGGATGTACTTGTGGGACACTATTCATAGTACTGAGACTGAAAGGGCATGGACTGTCAAGAAACATCATGTTCTTGCATGGAACAAGCATTTTACAGAACCAAAGAAGTCCATTTTTCATCCTGTTCTGATCCTTTCACCTTTACCAAATGGATCCAAATACAGAACATGTATTAACGCTGAGATTCTAAAATAAGCACTGAGTCATCCTGTTTCTTCAGGTTCAATCAACTCGGCTTCTTAGATTTCTCTTGAGCCAGGAAGCTTTACAGGCATCCATCATTTCTGATTCATTCATTCTTTTGTCTGGGATCTTAAAAGCTCAGCAGGTTCAGAATTGATGACAGTGTTACAATTGTTTTCAGAAACCATCAAATTTTTTTTTAGAGTGTCACTGGGGTGCACAGCAATGTGCTGAGAGCGTACTGACCACAAGTGACCTTACACAGCTAAGTACAGTGCCATGGTAAGAAGGCTAGGAAAGATACATGCATGGCTCTGCCGCTGAAGCCCTATAGCCTGAGTCTATGTCTAGGTAGACTTGTACCTATAAGCCTCTAAGGGGAGGGCACTACTGCTTGATTCTAGGGCTACATAGCTGTGCACCTACCTGCCCCTAAGGGGAGCTCAAATGCTAACTAGAGTTCTGGACTGCTTGGCACTCACTTGCATGCTCCATTAAGTCAAAATTGCTGAATTACAAAACACTCCCACTTCCCCCAATATTTTTGGTCAATCTCTTTATAATAGAAAATATCCTGATAGACTCCCTTTTAATTGAAAAAAAGAGAGATGCTTTTTAAAAAATGAATTACTCAATAGGGATTTATAATGATAAGGACATTGCCAGCCCACACTGAGTTTTTAGAGCTCTTCTCTGCACATTGGGAACAGTTACTGCTATAGGAATATAAATGTATATCCATACTTCTCCCTTGTAAGAAAAATAAATACATCTTACTTNTAGTACCAGAGCTTTGTGGTCATCTTTACACGATCCTCTTGTACAGTTAGCATCTTTCCTTAGCATGGTAGATTTGTTAAAATAAAGAATTATTATTGCTATATTTCAAAACTTCTGCCCACAGTTTACATGATTATTGACCACTTGCTTTTTATACTTCTAAGGATTTTGTCAAGTATATAATGACATGTTCTTTATCATTTTATACAGAACGCTGTCATTTAGCCTCCTCTCTTCCATTCCCTTTACCNCTCTTCTCTTTATCCTTAATCCCATGGGAACCATTAATATGTGCACGTCTCCACCTCTCCAACATTGTGGTTATAGATGCGAGCTGCTGTTCCTGGTATTTTTTATATTTTTGTTTAAGNATCCAAGTCCTTATTTTCCTTATTTGTAAAATAAGATGTTTTAATAATTAATTGTAATAAGGTATGTAAAGCACTAGGTACAGTACCTGTCAGATATTGATATTAAATAGTCAGACTACTTACATTTTGCTTTTGTTTTTTAAAAATAACTTTTATTATATTTATTATCTGATAATTTCACATATGGTTATGGTGTATTTTGATTACTCCTATCAACTACTTATCTCTCTCGCTCCCCCCTGCTAACATCCCCTCTCACTTCAAATCCATTGACACATTCATGTCTTTTTGTTTGTTTGTTTGTTTGGTTTTGTTCTGTGATCCCCTGAGCTTAACACAGGATGTCTATATGATCATGGTTTTGGATTTATTGGATCCTGGTGGGCTCATCACTTGCTACACAACTGAAGACACAATAATTGTCCTTCCCTGCAGTCTATCAGTAGCCAACAATTCAGCAGGGAGTGGTGGGGCCCCATGAGCTCTGCTATGATCTATGAGTGTGTGATAACAGGCCTNGTCTTGTTTAGGCTCTGGGCAAACAAGCATAGCTGCAGGAAGTTTGCGACTCAAAAGTCTGTGTCATGCCCAGAAGATGGCTTTTCACATTCTATCTCCCTGTCTTCTAACTTTTACGTTTTTCTCTGCCCCCTCTTTTCAGATATTCACAGAACCTTAGAGGAGAATTATAAATGTCCTATTTAGAGTTGAGTACTCAGTTGTCATTTAGTCTCAGTATCTGGCCCAGCTATGAGTCTTTGTACCACTATTTATTGCAAGGGGAACTTCCCTGTTTAAGGCTGAGAGTAGCATTTGTCTACCCCAATTTTTTTTAAATTAATGTCTAAATACAATTTTTAGAAGGTACTGTGTCAATTTAGCTAAGCAACAGTAATAAATTCCTCCTTAGGGCCCAAGACTTCCTTAGCCATGGATTTTTGATTGAGCTTACAGTAGCAGGCATGGAGTAGTCCAGAAGTCCAACTAGAGAATTGTTGGTTAGTCCCACAACTCTCTTGCCATTATTGCACCAGTGAACATACCATGCTGGGAAGGCTATACGGTAGTTCATAGGTATGTTAGTTAGGGTTTCTCTTGCTGTGATAAAACATGATGACCAAAAACAAATTGGGGAGGCAATGGAAATCAAGCCAAGAACTCAAGGGAGGGACTTACAGTCAGGGACTGAAGAAGAAACTACCAAGGACTGTTCCTTATTGGTTTGCTGGCTCTTTATAGCTTGCTCAGCCTGCTTTGCTAAACACACAAGGACCACCTGCCCAGGGATGGCANTACTCACAGCAGGCTGGGTCTTCCCACACAAATCATCAATCAAGAAAAATGCTTGTCCACGGGTCAATCTGGTGAGGCCTTTTCCAGTTGAAGTTGCTTCTTTTCAGATGACTTTAGCTCATACTATGTTAAGAGAAACCCAACCAGGACAATAGGATTTGCAGCTACACAAGATCATTAATACCTGCTTTGTTTCTTTTCTTTTTTTTTTTTAAAAGCATGTGTCCTAAATATCTGAAGCAAGGTAGGTCCTCATGCTTGAACAGTAACCACTTTACCAACAGAGCTGTCTCCACAGGCCCCAAGCCACTGTTTATCTCTTCCTATAGTTTTGCTGTTTNGAAAATGTGGTTTAGATGGGCTCATAGTACAGTCTTCCTAGACTAGTGTTTTTCATTAGCAATATGCATTTAAAACTACAGTTTTGCTATGGCTTGATAGTTTGTTTCCTCTTATACTGAAAAAAACAATCCATTGTATGCTCCACAGTTTGTTTAGTCATTCATCTATTCAAAATGTCTTGATTGCCTCTAATTCTGGAAAATATTAATAAATCTTCTATATATATTTGTGTATGGAGTTTTATATGAATATGTTTTCAGATAATTTGGGTAAATATTTGGGTAAGTTGTTATTGGGCAGAATGTTAAAGCCATATCTATTTTTATAAAAATTCCCAAAGTAAAGTATCCATACCTTCTTTAGTGAAAGAGAGAGAGAAACACACACACACACAAACACACACACACACACACAGAAAGAGAGAGAGAGAGAGAGAGAGAGAGAGAGAGAGAAGACAGAGAGAGTGCTTGTGGGGTGCTCACAGGTAGAGGTTGGAAAATGACATTCTGGTGTCTGCTCTAACCTTCCTTCCTTGTGTGATGCAGGTTATCTTCACTGCATTTTACCTACTGAACCATCTACCAGCCAAAACCGTGCCTATGTTTTATTCATATCATTAATGAATGTTTTTATAAAGATTTACTTATTTTTGCTTAGTGTATGAGAATTTGCCTGTATCTATTTAAGTGCATCACATTCATGCCTGGTGCCCTCAGAGCCAGAAGAGTGTATTGGATTCTCTGGAACTGGAGTTACAAATGGTTGTGAGCTGTCATGTGGGTGCTGGGAACNGAACCTGGGCCTTCTCCAAGCAGAATAAGTACTTTAACCACTGAGCCATCTCTCCAGGCCATGAGTATCTTCTGGTTCCATACTATAATAACATTTGGTGTTATCGGCTCTTTGTATATTAGCCATGCTAATATGTAGGTAGGATATATCATTGTTTTAATTTTCAGTACTCTAATCATCTATGACGATAAGCACTTTTTGTATTCTTATTTGCATATGATACTTTCTTTGATAAGGGGTCTGCTCAGTTCTTTTGCTCAAGTTTAATTGGGTACTCTATTTTATATAGTTGAGTTCTAAGTATTTTCTATACATATAAGACTCAAGTCTATTTTCAGATGCATGCTTGCAAATATTTTCTCCCAGCTTGTCTTGTCTTTTCCTTCTCTACCAACGTCTTTCACAGAACAGAAGTTTTTCATTTCACAGTGTGCTTTGTCATTTCCCATTTTGTCTACTGTACTTTGGGGATTGTGTGTGCAAAAGGCCATGTAGACCTTTTCCTGAACATTCCCTGGGCTTTGCTGTTTTGTTTTTCTTTTTCGACAAGGTCATACTATGTAGCCCCAGCTGGCCTGGTTCTCACTGTGCAGCTCCAGCTAGCCTGGTGTTCACTCAGTGTGCANCCTCAGCTGGCCTGGTAATCACTGGGAAGCCCTCACTGGCCTGGTACTCACCCAGTGTGTAGCCCTGGCAAACTTGGTAGTCACTGTGCAGCCCCAGCTNTCCGGGTACTCACTCAGTGTGCAGCCCGAGATGTCTGGGTACTCACCCAGTGTGTAGCCCCAGCTGTCTGGGTACTCACTCAGTGTGTAGCCCCAGCTGTCCGGGTACTCCCTCAGTGTGCAACCCCATCAGTCCGGGTACTCACTCACTTTGAAGCTCGGCTAGCCTGGTAGTCACTGCACAGCCCCAGCTGACCTGGTACTCATAGCAGTTCTTCTGCTTTAGCCTCCTATGTGCTAGAGTTACAGGCACTAGCCACTACATCCAGCTAGTNCTGTACTTTAAATTTAAACCGAAGAGGCTATCCTTCCCCTGTTTCAATTCCTTTCTCCCTATATAAAAAGCTAGAGTGTGTTTCTGAGGCCCCATTCTGTTCCATTGATCAATTTATTGATCTTTTACCAGCCCCGTGTTGCCATAATCAGTGTAGCATTGTACAGTGTCCTAAAATCTGCTAGTGTGGGCCCTTTGACTTCACCCTCTCTTTGATATTGTGCCAGCCATTTGTCTTGGTTTTAAAAAGATTTAGCTAGCTGTTAGAAAGAAAATACTTTTCTTCCATTTTGATTAGGATTGCATTAAATCTATGGACTAGCTGCTCCCCCTTAATTATAGCACATTATGCCTTTTTTGTTCTTTTTAAGTATATTTCCTACAGGTAACAGGAGGATTGCTTTTTTACTCACTTTGACAATTTTACATATGGGTATGAAAATGATTTTATATATACTCCATCTAGATCAGTAGTTTTAAGCTTACCCTCTGATTATGTTATTTGTTTTTTGTTTGTCAATTGCTGATTCCCCCTTTTCTGACCTTACTTTGTATTTCTTATGAATGCATTGTGCTTATTCTTGTCTCCTTTTTCATATATTTCAATAATCGAGTCACTGCCTTTGAAGTTGTAATGTGGCCAGACAGTGGAGCACACATGATTGGTAGCCTGCATGTGTTGGGACAAGTGTGGCTTTTGTACTTTGAAGGGACTGTAAGTAGAAAGTGAAACAGAGAGATCATGTGGCCTGAAAAGCTGAAAGGATTTACTTTATGGGCCTTTATAGAAAAAGAAAAAAACCCTCCAGCTGTAGTAGAATACTGTGTCCAGTTTTGAAATATCCTTCATTTTTACTCTGATACAGTTCTTTTCCCATAGCCACGTGATTGTCTTCTTTTCTTTTTTTTCCTGTTTATTATAGATATTTAATGAAGTCAAAATGAATGTCACAAACCAAGAGATACAATTTATATTATAAACTGATAAAGCAAATGAGTAAGGAAAACCTAATTCCAATGCCAATGCTCAAAAGTTTTGAGTAGATTTTCCATTAAATGATGTCTAGCCCAGCTGCACAATCACCATGGTTCTGAGCAATGACAAAATGTCCAAGATGAAGAACAGTTCATTTTCTGGATTGACCCTCCTCTAAAGACCTCTAGGTCCATTCGGCCCCTGGAAGCCACTTTGGTATCCAAGGTCCACTGCCCCAGGCCGTGTTAAAACCCGAGGTTCAGGATTGTGAAGACATTGAGCTTCATTGCTGGCTTTTGTGAGAAAGAAGCTGTAGTCTTTATCATTTACGCTCTTTTGTTAGCTTGTTATCTGTAATTCTTACTTCCTTATCTTATGGTTGAACTAAGGCTTATTATGTGAAGTTTTAACTCATCAAATTCTACCTTCAGGTGTCTTAGACTCCACACACCCCAGAGGTACTCTACAGTACAGCTCCATTTGTGGTCATCTTCNGTTTTGTAAATCTCACTCTCTTTGTGTTTCATCTGGGCAGTGTCCACTGCTCTGCTTCAATTCACTACATCTTTCTTTCTTCTGTATTATTTATTCTGAGGCTAATACCATCTAGAAATTTCTTCACTTTAAATTTCAGGCATTAGTGAAGTTTTGAGCTATAGAAGTTTTACTTGAAATTTCAAAATACTCTCATAGCCTTAATTCACCTTTAGCACATCTGGGTGCTATACATAAACACTGTTTTATGTTTTTGTCTCTGAATTCTATTACCTATGTCATCTATGAGTCATTTTCTTTCCTTTTTAAAAAATGTCTATTGATTTTATTTTATGTGTTAGAGTATTTTGCCTACATGTATGTCTACGTACCATATGCATGCAGTTCCCATGGGGATCAGAAGAAAGTAACAGATGACCCTGGAACTGGAGTTACAGATGGTTGTGAACCACAATGTGGGTTCTAGGAATTGAACCCAAGTCCTCTGGACGAGCAACAACAACTGCTCTTAACTGTTGAGCTTTCCCTCCAGCCCCTGAATCAGTCTCTCTCTCTCTCTCTCTCTCTCTCTCCCCTCTCTCTCTTTCTTTCCTTATTTTTCCCTTTCATTGAAAGTAGATTCTTTTCTTAGACCGTATTTCCTGATCACAGATTCTCCTCCCTCTACTCCTCCCATTTCCTTCTAACCTCCCTTCTCCTCCAGATCCACTCCCTTTCTGACTCTCATTAGAAAAGAACAGGCTTTTAAGAGATAACAACCAAACATAAATATAATATAATAGTATAAAAAACACAAAATAAAATATAAGATATTATACTATAACATATTATATTATATTTAAAACCAACACATCAAGGCTGGACAAGGCAAACGAACAGAAGGAAAAGAGCAACATGAGCAGACACAAAAATCAGANACCCAACTGTTCACACTTTGGAGTTCCATCGAAACACTAAGCTGAAAGCTATAACATATATATACAGAGGACCCAGTGCGGATCCATGTAGGCCCTGTTCTTGCTGCTTCAGTCTCTGTGAGTTCCTAGGAGCCTTTTTCAGTTGATTCAGCAGGCCTTATTCTGGCAGCCTCCATCACCCCTGTCTCCTACACTCTTTTCACCCCCTTTTCTGCCAGGTTCCCTGAGTTCTGAGGGGATGGATTTGATGGAGACATCCCATTTAGAGTTGTGAATTCCAAAGACTTTCTCTCTCTCTCTCTCTCTCTCTCTCTCTCTCTCTCTCTCTCTCTCTCTCTCTCTCTCTCCCTCTCTCTCTCTCTCTCTCTCCCCATAAAATCTAGTTTTAGGTCTCTTTATTTGTTTCCTTCTGCTTGGGGAAGAAACTTCTCTGATGATGACTGAATAAGGCACTAATCTATGAGTATAGTAGAATATTGTTAGGAGTCATTTTATTGATACTTTTATTTTAATTATTTTAGACAAGTATAATTTGGTTTTACTCTAGGTCTCTGGGCTAGCATGTCTCTGGTTCTTGGTTACCCAAGCAGTGTCAGGTGTGAGTTCCATCTCATGGAGTGGGCCTTAAGTCAAATCAGACATTGCTTGGCTACTCCCACAAGTTCTGTGCCATCATTGTCCTAGCGTATTTTGCAGGCAGGACAGATCGTAGGTCAGAGGTTTTGTGGCTGAGTTGGTGTTTATGTTCCTTTTTGGTAGTCTACAGAGTACATTCCCTCACCAAAGACACTAGAACATAAGGGTGAGGGCTCCGTGTAGGAATTAGCTCTACTTCATGGTCAATGTGTTGTGTGAGTGTTGTCCTCAGCAAATGGGGCCCCACTGTCAGTTTGCAAAGACAATTGGACAATGGAAATGTCATTTTCCATTGTCTTGGAACAGCCTGAGTTGTTTGAGGATTTCCATGGAACCCCCTTGGCCAACAACTCAGTTGGATGCCGCCCAGTCCTGCCACTGGAAAGCTTGCCTGGCTACAAGAGATGGCCAGTTGGGACTCCATCTTCCCCATTGTTAGAAGGCTCATTAGAATTGCCTTCATATATTTTAGGAAGTTTCTACTGCACTAAGTTTCCATCCTTCAACTGCCCCTCAATTCTATTTGTCTCTGTTTGCATTTCATTGCCTTAACCTTATCTCCCCTCCCCCTCTCCACTTGACCCTCCTGTTCCCTTCCCCCACACCTATTCCACTCATAAAATTTATTCTATTTCGCCCTCCTAGGGAGAACCTGAGTCGTTTTCAAGTGATTGATTTATCCACTAATTTTTGGCCTTACATTCTAGCGTCTTTGCACACTTAGAAGTTATTAATTAAACTCCAGTTGTGGGTTTTAGCTTGTTTTGTGTTAGAAATTTTGGAATATTTCAGAATTATTTTTCTTATTATGTAGTTGTTACTTGAAAAAAATATCAAATCTCTTTCTCCTCTCTCTCTGTTTTTTGCTTCTGTATTTGTGTATTCTTTAAAGTTTTAATAAGCTGGAGCAGGGCCAAGTTTAGGGTCAGTGATTCCATACTTCTGTGATTCGATGCTTCAGTTCTCTGACAAGGGTCCTGCAAATCTTGAAGTCTTACATTGGCCCATGAGAACAGCCACGGTTCAAGCTCTGTATGAGCACAGGCACTGTTACTTCTCATCCTTCATAGGATTCTTGCTGTGGTGTTGGGCACAGGGTACAGTTTCCTTATTTGCATGCACTGACCATCACTCAATTTGAGGGAAAACTTGCAGAACCCAGGGTTCTATCTCCACTGGAGAAGTCTGTCCAGTGATGTCTCACTGCCTTGGTATCTCCTGACTCTCAGTTCTGAGATTCATCCTGGGACTGAATCTCAGACAAAGGACTTTCCTTTGTCCTGGAAGCCNTGTCAGGGCAGTAAGCTGCAACAATAGTAGGGCTTATTTCACATACCAGGAGGAACCCAAGAGGGATTCTTGGGGAAGTCATGAACTGAAAGCTAAATAGAGCAGGACTTCTTAAATTATCCTCTTTATGACCCCCTTTTTGCTTGAAGAAAATTTATATGACCCCAGAGACATAGCTACATAAAATTGGTATGAAAGTAATTTTCTAATAGGAAACCATGTCTCTATTTTACAACAGTTACTTGTTATACATATTTTACTGCTTATTAAAGGTCAAAGCAAATAAGATGGATTTACTTATTTGTTTTGCCATAAAGAATTAAATTTTGATTAAATATTTAATGCTGCAAGGCTGTGAAGAGAGTGTCTTCAAAGATGTTTTGAGTTTTGTTTTATAATTATCAGTGCTGAGAATATATCTTAGCATAAGTTCATTGGGCAACATGGCAGATGAGGACCATTTCAGNAACTTTAAAAATTTAAAAATATTTTCAATGAAACACAAACTAGCAAATCAAACATTTTTTAACATCAGACATTCTAACACAATATAACACAGAGATGTGCTAATTTGATACTTAAATACTAAGGAATAATGGTAGGGAAATATTAAAGGTCCTTGTTTTCTACAATTAAACCATTGAGTGCCNTTAAGAGAAGACTAAATGGGAGTAGAGCACTGTGCTCCCTACCACAGTCTTGAATCTGAGCTGAGGTATTTTAGGCAGTTTTCATTGGCATGCATGATATGAGGCCAGGCACAGTGCAAGATGTGCATGTTGCTTGTTCAGAGTCAAAGCAGTAATGAAGTCATGTGATGCAACATGGTCAAATGTGGGCAGAAGGCCAGAAAGACATCACATGTATTGATTTTGATTGAGTTTCAGTCATTTCACATTCAGAAACATGATACTGTTAAAAAATCCCACCCCATTTAGTTACAAGACCCATGGGGGGACTGTGAACCACAGTTTAAGAAGCAGTGAAATCAGCCTGGGAGTGGTGGCACACATCTTTAATCTTAGCACTTGGGAGGCAAGTGTATCTTTGTGAGTTCGAGGCCAGCCTGGTCTACAGTGTGGGTTCCAGGACAGCCAGGACTGTTTCACAGAGAAACCTTGTTTGGAAAAATAAAAAAAATAATAAAATAAAATAAATAAAAAAGCAGTGAAATAAGGTAGGAATTAATCAAGAATTGAAATAGCAGAAGCCTTTTACTACTACTAATAAAAAAAGCACAATGGCTTGGGGGTGTTGGGGGAGTAGCTTTTCTTTGGTCACTTGAGTGAAGGTGTGTGCTAGGAGAGAAGCTGGGGTGGTTTGAATGAGAAATGTCCTCCACAGTCTCAGGCATTTGAACACTTGATCNCCAGCCAGTCAGTGGTGCTGTTTAGGAAGATTTCAGAAGTACAGCTTTGCCGCAGGAAGTATGTCACTGGGGATGGGCTTTGAGATGAAGAACCTCATGCCACTTCTGTTTTGGTCTCTCTGCAGTCTTGCAGTTCAAGATGTGGGCTCTCAGCTGCCTGNTCCTTCTACCATGCCTGCTGTTCCCGCCACTACTGACTCTAAACCTCTAGACTCTAAGACAAAATGAACTCTTCAGTAGGTTTCCTTGGTCATGACATTTTACCATAGCAACATGAAAGTAACTAATATAGAACTATTCCATGGGAATGAANCCAGGAAGTATTTTTTATCCTAGGTGAGGAGTCCTTTCTCGCCTTTTTTTTTCTTTTTTGTTTCTTCTCTTCCTTACTTCACTTTTGCTATGACTATTACAGTTTAGTTGATAATGCTTTGTAGATCTTTCTCAAAATGAAATCAAACCAATGTGCACCACAGGAATAAAAATATATTTTATGAAACCTTTTATTTTTCTTTTTGAACATAAAAAATAATCTACATCTTATATTTATACTCTCTGGAAAATTTCCTCTCTAAAATATATAAAGTTTCATTTCTTCCATGATAACAGCTTAAATACTTTAAAGANGGAGACATAATAAAATTTTGTAATAATTCTGCTTCCTCATTTTTTATTTAGCATGCATTGTTATATATGTAATCTAATTTTAATTAGAAAAATTCTTTTTCCCCTAAATTGCAATAGCATCTCAAAGTACAATATTTTTACTCACTGACCCTCACTCAGTAAAGCCACCTAGCCTCTCAATTTCTGAAGTTCTGTGAACTTATCCTTGATAAGCAATTGCTTTCTTGTTATTGGGTTCCAGACCAGGATTTGATGAACTCACTAAGTCAGCTTCCCGAAGCACTCAGCTTCTAAGGAGTGAGGACCCCACTGGCCCTCACTTTACTGAAGCAGAGCATCTATCATGTAGCCCTTTAGNCATCCAGTAAAATATTTCCTAACACATCTCATCTCACAGAAAATATTTTAAATATTAAGACAATCAGCCACATANTGGCTAAGATTCTCTGTGGTTGACTTAGGAGGGAACATGACATTATACCTTGAAGGTTCTCTTTTTCAAAAATAGAACACTCCTGAGACTTGACCACAAAGGTCCTACACTGAGGTCCCTATATAAAAGTGTCAGCTTATTTCTGGTTTTACAGGGCTAGACTGGAGTCTATAGATATGGCTAAATGGTAGATCACTTACTGAATATATGAAAGGCCCTAA
>LZPO01008484.1:12417-25991 GCA_001675575.1 Neotoma lepida | reverse complement strand
TCTAGGACTGAGATAATATTCCCACCTAGGTGTTAATGAGGGTTAGTAGTAAAGAATTTGCAAACTTAATTGAAGCTTTATATGACTAGGAAGAAAATCAGGCCTTGAAGAATTTTGAGATCACTCGGGGCACATACTACCAATCTCAAAAGGGTAAAAGATCCCATAGGAATAAGCAAAGTACTCGAGGCTCAGAAAAAAAGATGTAGAATAATGACTGGTGCCCACTTAGACACACAAAAAAACTCATAAGGCAAATGTCAAGAACCAAGTCATTCCCCAGCTGTGACCCCCACTAAGTGCTCCGGTACTCGGGGAAGTCCATGCTGATTATCCTGCTTTTCAAGATTGCACCTGCTATGGTTCCAGCCACATCTCCCAGTCCCTGCCATTCACAGATACCGCAGCAGATTCATCAAATCAAAGTATTTTACATACCACACATTTTTTTCAAAAGATATTTAGGGGGGTNTTAAGAGAGGTCTGGTGTGCCCATCATCCTATATAACTGTCATGAATTACTAAAAATAAGAAATTGGAGATGGAGTTAGCTACTTCAGTAACCTTACCAAAATCATTGCTTTTGCTAGTAATGATGCCTNTTGCTTAACTCAGCTCATGTATCACCTCCTTTAATGATCCTTTTTAGCTTTTAAGTTCTTTTCATGGCACCTCATGCATCTCTCTCACAGGTATCTTATTTTAATAATCTCTGCATATGGGCTATGAGCTCTTTAATGGAAAAAAATCCAAGTTTGATTAATTCATATTTCTTAATGCAAGTGCCCATTTTAGTGCATTATAAAGCATTGGCCCATTATAGATAATGAACACATTGGGAAAATGAACCACTAAATTAATTTTTCAAGGCAAGTGATGAAATGTAATATCAATGAAGAGAAACAGGTTATCTAGGAGGTAATACCTATAATACTTGGGGATTGATTGTATGAGATGAGGCCTGAAAATCAAGAAATGGAAAGAGACAGCAATGAGAGGTTATGGTTCATTAGGTATAGTGGATAAGGTTGCTGCTTCTCAAACATCCTTTCCAGATTTTTGAGACGGCCTACTTAAGCCTATATACTCTTAGTTACCACACAACATTTGACAAGAGTCTAGACCATCAAATGCTTTTTAGGACATGTTGGTAATTATAGAGATTGTCACCTGTCCTAAGCTGCCTCCAACAATGTTCCTTTTGGGGTATCAATTTAAAATAAAATGAGTTTTTAATCCTATCTTTTGATTGTGAAATGGAAAAGTTAATCAGAAGATGTTATATTAACAGCTCTCCTATTGACCTATGGGGCTCACTTGGCTCTGTGAGAAGCCATCAAGAGGGTCAGTTGAGAGGAGGAAGTCCACACTGTAAAACTGGGATCTCCAAAAGAAATGGNNCATTGAACTGATAAATTACTTTTGCTAGAGCTATTTTGTGATGCCAATTCCTCAAAACCAGCCATAACTGTTTTCTGTTTAAGACCCACCCCACAGAAAGAAACACAGGCCTGGTACTGCAAATCTGGCTAAAGAGCCATGTTTGGGGAATTACAGGTCCTGGAATGAACCTACTACTATTATTTTGCTAAATGGACATTATATCACACTTCCCTCTAAATTTGCATCTCTCTATATAAGTTGAAGCATCTGCATCTCTCAGGCATCCTCAAAGATGCTTCTCTGTGTAGTGTGGGCTGTGGTTACTGAAGAAACTCACAACTGGACCCATATTTTGGAGAAGGCTCCTCAAAACTTAGATCAGAAGTAGCCATGTCTCTCAGGATGACAACACCTAGAAATTCAGACCCTACCTACACATCTAGCAGATATCAAAAGACTGTGGATAACATGACTCTGTCATCACAGATAATTCAGAGATTACCTTCTTCTGCAGAAAACTCAGAGACAGCAGGAATGAGCAATGTTGTGAGTCAGATGTCAACATGGTGAGAAATTTCTCATACATCACATGCATTTTCATGACAGGTCGTCTGATAACCTGAGTTCAACCCTTGGAACCTGTATGATGAAAACAGAGCAGAGTTCTGATAATTTGTCCTACACACACACACACACACACACACACACACACACACACAGAGAGAGAGAGAGAGAGAGAGAGGTGAGAAAATAAATAAGTGCAAATTCAGAAACCCTGTCATGTCTCATTTAAATATATTTATATTAGTAGGGCTTTTTCATACACTTTGATTTATATTACTTCACTGGTTTAAAATTTTTATTTATCATTAGCGTTTGTCTTTCATTCTTTTTTAAATTCTATCTGACGGAACAGGTTCCTGTTATTACTTCTTTGTCCTCTATTAATTTTGATAAAAACCTNTTTGCATTTGTTTTTAGTGTTACCTTAAACACTCAATGAGATATATGACATGAAAGTGAATTCAATTGATAAGAACATAGTTTATTCAAATATGACCCCTAATATTTTAATTGAAAATAGATTTTTTTTCACACAGTGTATTCTGATTATGGTTTCCCTTATCTCTACACCTTCTAGTTCCTCTCTACCTCTCATTCCATATGAATCTATGCCCTTCTATCTATCTTTAGAAAAAAAACAGGCATCTAAGGGATAATAGTAAAATAAAATATAAAATAGAACAAAACAAAATCAGAATAGGACAAAACAAAGAAACAGAAGGAAGGGAGCCTTAGGGAAGGCACAAGAAACAGATATAAACATAGAAATAAACTCATTCCCATATTCAGGAGTCCTATGAAAACACAAAAGTGGAAGTAGATACATAAAACCTGTAGGGTAAAAATAAATAAAGGAAGAAAGAAAAACAAACAAACAAATAAATAAATCAAAGCCTGACGTGACATTATGAGATGAAGAACCTCCAAAAAGGCTGTTGAGTTTCTTTTCAGTTGGCCACCTACCACTGGCCATGCAGCATACCCTTAAGAGTAAATTACCATTGGCGGAAACTAATTTTTCATTTGCCAATGTTTATCAATTGGTAATTGCTTCTGGGGTAGGGATGGAGACAACTGTCACTTTCATAAGCTCTAGGACCCAGCTGGGGCAGACCCACNCAGGCTTTGGACCCCAGCTGGGGTAGACCCACCCAGGCTTTGGACCCCAGCTGGGGCAGACCCACCCAGGCTTTGGGCAAGCTGCTTCCATCTTTTAGCACCATTTGCTGAAGATGCTGTCTTTTTTTCCAGTGTGTATTTCTGGATTCTTCATAAAAAATCAGGTGTCCATTTTTATGTGGATTTATGTCTGGGTCTTCAATTCGATTCCATTGATTAACTTGTCTGCTTTTGTGCCAGTACAATGTCATTTTTATTACTACAGCTTTGTGCTGCAACTTGAAATTGGGGATGGTGATATCTACAGCAGTTCTTTTATTATTCAGGATTATTTTAGCTATCCTGGGTTTTGCATGTGTGTGCGGGTTTCTATATGAAGCTGAAAATTGTCCTTTCAAGATCTGTAAAGAGTTGTGCTGGAATCTTGAAGAAAAATGCATTGAATCTGTAGATTGATTTTGGTAGAATGGCCATTTTTCCTGTATGAACACGGGAGATCTTGCATCTTTTGTTATCTTTTTCAGTTTCTTTCTTAAGTTTTTCGCATATCAATCTTTCACTTGCTTAGCTAGAATCACCCCAAAATATTTTATATGTTTGAGGCTGCTGTGAAAGGTGTTGTACCCTGATTTATTCTCAGAACTTCTGAAATTTGTATATAGGAGGGCTACTAATTTTTGTGAGTTAATTTTGACCTAGCTACTTTGNTGAATGTGTTTATTAGCTATAAGAGTTTCCTGGCAGAATTTGTTGGGTCTCTTATGTATNCTATCATATCATCTGTAAATAATGATACTTTGATTTCTTCCCTTCCTATTTGTATCCCCTTGATCTTCTACAGTTGTTCTTATTGCTCTAGTTAAGACTTAAGTACTATATTGAATAGGTATGGAGAGAGCGAACAACCTGTCTTGTTTCTGATTTTAGTGGAATTGCTTTGAGTTTTTCACTATTTAAGTTGATGTTGGCTATGGACTTGCTATAAACTGCCTTTATTATGTTGANGTATATTCCTTCTATCCCTAATATCTCCAGGACTTTTNTCATGAAGGGGTGTTGGATTTTGTCAAATCCTGAGGTAATCAAGTGGCTTTTTTCTTTCAGTTTGTTTATATGATGGATTATGTTTATCGATTTATGTATGTTGAACCATCCCTGCATCTTTGGGATGAAGCCTACTGGATCATGTGGATGATCTTCTTTTATCATTAATTAAATTTTTCATTTAGTTTACATCTTCCTACAGCTTCCCCTCCCCCCTTCTCCCATTTCCTTCCCCCATTTCCCTTCTTCTTCTTCCCCAATCCATCCCTCCTTCACCTCTGTTCAGAAAGGGGCAGGTCTTCCATGGGTGCCAACAAAACATGGCATACCAAGTTGAGGTGAGACTAAGCTCCTCTCCTCGGACTAAGGTTGGGCAAGGCAACCCAGCATTAGGAACATGTTCCCAAAAGCCAGCCAAAACATTGGGACAAACCCCGCTACCACTGCCAGGAGTCCCACAAGTAGACCAAGCCACACAACCATCACACACATGTAGAGGGCCTAGGCCAGTCTCATGCAGGCTCCCTAGCCATGGGTCCACAGTCCATGAGCTCCCACGAACAGGCCAGTTGCTTCTGTGAGTTCCCTTATGATGATCTTGATCCCTCCACCCCTCCTGGCTCATATAATCCCCGGCTCAGCCTAGTGCTTAGCTGTGAGTCTATGTATCTGTTTCCATCAGTTACTGGCGGAAGGCTCTCTGATGACAATTGGGGTAGTTGATCTTTTTATAGTGGATGATCTTTTTGATTTTTTTTTTGGATTTAGTTTGCAAGTATTTTATTAAGAATTTTTGCATTTGTTTTCATAAGGGAAACTGGTCTGTAATTCTCTAATATTTTTAACTCTGATCATTAGTCCTACCACATCAGAAATTACTTTCTGCATTATGATTTCATTTTCCTTATAACTATGCTTTCATTTTAAGAAATACTTTTCCTGTATGTGATCAATTCTTGTGTAAATTTGTCCTTGGAAGAATTATTTGTTGTCATATCTCTCATCACTCTCAAGCCCTCCCTCCCTCTTTTTCCATTCGATCTTATAGGGTCTCAGGCAACCAAACTCTCGCAGCATGTTTGTTGAAAAAGCTTCATTCCTTCACAACTTTTCCATGATGATTTAGCTGGAATAACAGCCTTACATTGTCATCTATTTTCTCTTAGTACTGTAGAGATGTTATTATGATGTCTTCTGGCTTCTTTTACACTTGTTGAAAAGCTCTTTCTTGCCTTAGTTTCTTCTGAGTGAGTAATTTGCTTNTTTATTCGTTTTAAAACTTTCTTTTCTTGGGGTATTTTTAAAGCTCTCCTAAGAAGAGGAATCACTTGACTCAGATTTTTATAAAATTTCATATACTTAGTTGCTTTGTCAGCTTTGATTTGTATGTTTCATCAAAATCTGGAAAATGTGTGGCTATTTACCTATAAATATTATTGTCCTGTCCTTATAAATCAAGTGTGATATAAATCCTAATTTCTTTCTGCTGTCGAAGGTGACTTCCTGTTCATCTCTTCATCTTCTTTCAGCAATGTCAACACGGAGCTCAGTGTACCCATCCTAGTTTATGTTTTCAGCAGTCCTTTGTGTTGTTATGACTTGACCTTATCACCCTGTGGAGATTCACATAATATTGCAAGGATGTTTCAGTTTGTCTTTCCTCTAATCTACACTGAGGGCAATTTCTTCTGAACCACCATCCGGTTTCTCTGTAGCTGTCACCAGCAGGCTGTTTAAAATGTTCCTGAATCTTTGACATTAGCTGAAGGGTTTCATTTAAAGCTTGGTTTAATTCTATTAAGTTTTATTCTTTCTCTGTAGCTCATCAATCATTTAAAATGTATTTTTAAAAGGTCCCTGTGGTGAATATTCTATTGCTCTAAGTGGCTGTGTGCCTAGTCTCATATCTGCTTCATCTTCTGTATTCATGATTAATTGTTATTCATGTATTTTTACGTATTTTCTTATGTTCATTGCAGCTTGTTTTTCACTTTGGGAGATCTTTGTTTTAAATTATGTTGGTATCACTCCTGAGTGATTTTTTTTCTGCCAGTTACTCCATGATCTTTTGTTATGTTTTTGGCTTGGGAACTCTAGAATTAAATAAATAATAAAAATGATATTCAAAACTCATGACTCACAGACCTGAGCATAATTTTTTTATGAGTTTTTCTTCCATTCTTAGGTAGAAATAAGATGGACAATCATTTTCCCTCATCAGTGTTTATAATGGCCCCTGTTTTATGCAAGACTAAACTTTCAGTGGCACACAGACCCAAGTGTCTAGATGTTATCCTCTANTTTCAGAGCTAAAGCAACACCTGACTGCTCATTCATTCATTGTCTTTACTTTCTCTTTTATCTCTATTTCTACCAATTTTGGGTCTTCATTAACTATATGTCAAACTAAGTTATACATCCAACTTTATCAAGTGTACCATGTTTTATTTATCATTTAATGATTCTATTGAGAGTATTTTCACTATATCTTGAGGATGATATTGCGACAATTTCTCAGTTGTTCTCTGGCTCAGTTTTCAAGATAACAGCAGCTCAGGAGGCCATCCTTGATTTAAAGATGAGCCTAATGTCATCCTCCACCTCTGGACTCTACCAACTTGAATTCAGTAGTTTATGAAAGATTCTTTCTCCAAATTTTGCATCTACCTTAGTATTTCTTGAACCCCATGTCACTAGCAGAATTGTTTGAAATGTAAACTTATNATTTGAAATCCAGATTCACTCAGCTGAAAGCTTAATAGCCTGGGTCCTTTAAGCATTTCCCAGGCAATTTCCTTTTGTCTTGCTTTGCTTTGCGTTTGGAGGCAGTGTTTCATGTAGTTCAGGCAGGACTTGAGCTCACTATACAGCTGAGAATGACCTTGAACTCCTGGTCTTCCTCTCTCAAGTGCTAGAATTAGTCACATATTACCAAGCCCAGCTCCAGTCAAATTCTATAAAATAAAAGATATGTANGTACTGGTATATATGTATGTATGTATGTATGCATATTCATGTCATTTAATNTAATGCCTTGTTATGCTGTGTTTCTTAAAATGTTTTTCTTGTTTGTCTGGGGGACTTTTTGTTGTGTGTGTGTTTGTCTCAGATACATAAATCTGGGCATAAATCACATCAGAATGAAGCAATCTTGAAATCTGCTATATTTAAACCCATGGCTTCAACAAGCTCCCCTCCCCCAACTATGGACTGAAGTCTATTCAAGGTTTAAATTATAAAAGGCAAATATTTGATTATGTATCAAGCTAGAATCCCTCAAAAATATNTAGTTTAACATATATTATATTCCTTAAATCCATTCCTCATTGTGAGTTATTTACATGTAAAAATCATACCTGCAACAGCAGGCAGTTTCTCTCTTAAAGGTATTCACCATTAAAATACGTTGAATATAAGATTGTTTAATCTGCCATCTTTAACACTCAAGCAGAAATTACCACAATAGTCCTAGTATGTAATTGTTGTTATAACTAATAACAATGGCCTCCCACGGCATGTGCTCNTCCCAAAGGCAGAGAGCGCCAGTCTAAAAGTAGATGTATAATAGCCTCAAAGGAAAGTAGGGAGTATGTTTTTTAATCAAAATCAAGACTTTAAACATCATGTAGTGTCATCTAGCAACTAGAATGAGNGGAGGCAAAATCAATTTGCTGTGGTCACTGTTCTTCACATACATGTTGGTGTTTTGGTGACTCTGTTTCCCTGGTTGGTTTGCTCCAAATGAGTCAGGNAAGAACACTGGAATTAAGGTGACACATTCTCATAGTATATTGAAGACAGAATTGTAATCATCTAGTCATAATAAGTAAAAATTCTATTGAAGACTCTCTCTTAGAAATAACAAAAATCTGTATACTGTGCATGAGGAAAGAAAGCCCTGGCAAATGGCAGACATATTTTTTATCATATACCAGATTCCCTTAGAACTTGGCACACATCAATTTATTTAATTTCTATAAATTCTAGGGCTTAGAAGCTACAGTTATATGAGACGAATAAAATTAAATTATGTATTCAAGCTATATTCTAGAGAGGGATTCAAACCCTAGACTCTCTGGTTCCAGAGTCTATACTCTCTGTAGAGAGAAATCTTGTTTAGTTAACACAAAAGACATCATTGAAACAGGAAAATATTTATATAACAGACTGTACTAAAATTAGAAAATATATTTATCAAAAGATCACACCAGAGAGTGAAAATTTTTACGTAAAAATATAAAGAACTCTCATAAGACAGTAAGAAAAGACAGATCTAAGACTTGATATGATTATGGACTCTTAAATAGAAATTCTATAAAAGATGATATACAAATAGCCAATAAATANGTGAAAATGCTGAATCTGAGTAATGCAATAAATGTGAATGTAAATGTAAATAAAAATTTTAATGNGAAGCTTCTATGCACTAGGTAGAAGGGCTAATGTTAACAAGACTGAAGCATCAAGTGTTGGCAAGAATATCAAACAAACGCAATGACTGTAGCCTGTTACATTTCATCAGATATGTTTTCANATTTCTCTATTTATGGAGAAAATAAAAAGGACAGATATCTTATATTTGGTTCAGTTGTGATGGGTCAAAGCAGAAAAGGTAAAGAGCAAGTAAATAAATGACTAGNAACAGACGTTTTGTTGGCTATCAGCTTACCAGACCATGGAGCTCCACAGCACATAGGCTCATTCTTCAGTACTTCCTGTAAGAGCGGATGAATCTAAGTTCAAGTTTCTAGAAACATTTCTCCACTGAGTCCCAGGATTCAATCTTTCAGTGGCTTACTCCTAGAGTAGGATACATTCGTTTTTGTTATTAATACCAAAGTTCAAACATGTCATGTCAACTGGTTAAAGATCTTCAATCTTAGAACATGACACAAAAGTCACCATGAAATTGGCTTCTCCTTGGCAGTAGTAGCATCATGTAGTTTAGTAGTATCAGCACTTGCAGCCTTCAGGATCTCTAANGGTCCCGAAGACAGTCCTCCTCTGGTAGATTCAGGAGGTACCATGCGAAGCCATTTTAGCAAGGCACTTTTAGAGTCCCTCCATTTAAAAGTGATCCAAAGAAATGTTGGTGNCTAGCTCTGTCTGGAAGTCTGGTTTGCTTGGCTGCATGTGCAGAGGTCATGTTTCATATATTTAGATTAATCATAACATAAATTAAAATTTGAAAGTAAAGAATCTAATCTTGTAGTCCTGGATCTCTCTAGCTTCCTTGATAATTCACTTAAGCAATATAGCCTGCTGCAGTCTCAAGGCCTAAGGAAGATCTTTCTTTGACTCAGTTTTGTCTACTGACAGTTTATTTTATATAGGTACTAAAGAGTCACAAGTGGATGAAAATTAGAAGTAACTTTGAACTCATGAGATCTAGGGACATGATTCAGTAGAACACTCTCTGTCTGATCNTCTTTTCCTACCTGAAAGCTACCCATCAGTCTCCCTTTTCCCCCAGTCTTAGGTTTCCTAAAAAGTGTCCTGAAAGTGAAAAAAATGCACTGTTAAGAACTGTAAAAAAGTTACACCATTCTTAAGAATATACCTAAAGAACTTTATATACTATTACAGAGACACTTGCTCAACTCTGTTCATTGTTGTTCTATTCATAATAGCTAGATTTTTTGAAACAGCCTAGATGTCCACTAACTGATGAAGGGATAATAAAACCTTAGTACACTTACACAGTAGAACTTTATTCAGGTGTTAAGAAAAATGAAATTGGTTGGATCTAAGGCCCACTCAATGAGATAGGACCCATATATCACACTACTAAAGTGACCAAGAATCTGAGACTACATAGCTTNTGGGTCTTACCAGAAAACCTACTATTCTTCTGCTAAAGAAGCATAGCNAAAAAAGGACTCTTTGTGATGTGTTGCTATACCCATAGATCAGAGCATTACTCAGCNCTCATCATTGAGGTTTCTTCTTGCAGTAGATGGGAATTAACAGAGACCCACAACTGAATGATATGCAAAGAGTGAGAGACTTTGGAATACTCAGCCTTAAATGAGATGTCTTTATCACACCCTAACCTCAAGGGTTAGGAATCTATGTGGGCAAGGAGGTAGAAAGATTATAAAACCCAGAGGGAGTGAGTCTAAGGAAACAGCATTTTAAAGACGCAGCAGGAGTGATGTACACATGAGCTCACAGAGACTGTACAATATGTGCAAGGCCTAGACAAGTACAAACCATTCAAAATCCCAGGATGGAGAAGGGGAGTGGGCACAAAGTCTCACCTCTAAACCAGAAGCTATTTGCAGCTAGTAGCTTGGAAGGGAGGGCAAGTTAGTTTTCTTCAATGGTGAGATATCGGTTATATCAACCACATTCCAGGGTAGGCCTCATCCCCAGGAATAGTTAGCCAACACAAACATTATTCTATATATGTTTTTGCTTTTTGTTTTTTTTAATTTGGATTATTTCTTAAGAGAGAGAAATAACATGAAGTTGTAGTGGTGGGGAAGATCTAGGAAGAGTTGAAGGAGAGAAAAGAATATGATCAAAATATATTGTATGAAGTTTTCTTTAAGTTTAAGTTTTTAAAAGAATTACAGTAAAGACAAGGTTCTTCAAATTGAGTTTGGGTGGCTCTATCTCAGAAGTATTTCACTACATACTTTGTCAAGTACTGAATTCAAATATCCTGTCCTGTATAACTGGGCTTTTCAGATAGACTACAAGATTGTACCTGAGGGTCATTCTTAATTTAAGAAACATTGGCCAGAGTAACACAAGCCACTTAAGAAATTAAAATGACAGATAAAGTAAATAACCATGTCATTAGAANGTATGAAGACTTTCCCCCACCAAATAGCAGTTTTAGAGATCCATACTTCCTGCTGCAAAGATCACACATTCACCTCTAGTACTGTGCTGTACAGGGTTAGACTAGCCAGAGGCAGAGATGGTGGATCTCAGCAGATCTAACAATCTCTGAGGTCATGATGGTAGAGTAATAGGCATCATAGGGGCCAGAAGTTGGGCCAAGTGAATATTAAAAATGACATTAACAAAGTTGGCCAGAATTGTNCAAAACCAAACACATACAAAGAGTAGAAGAAATTATGGATGAAGGTGGGGGAGGTGGGCATGGGAGATAAGTGGCTTAGATATATTTGCCCTTATACAAGTAAGAAACAAATTATTGAGCAGAATATAGGACCAAATACTATATGATGTATTGAAGCTTATAGGATTTATTTGCCTTTGATTTATGTTTCATCATTTTGTTTCTGCAGCAACCTGGGATAAAGCCTCGGTCTTTTTTCATACCTTGGACTTGCCTGACCTTATTATGAATGTAATTTCCTAACCTTGCCTTCTAACCCAGTACATCCTCTGCTTTTATTGTTCTGGTTTTTCATGACCTCCTCACAGTACAAATTCTTGATTAAAATGCCTTAGGAAGAACACAGAACTGCAGAAAATTCCCTCTACTCTTAGGCAACAAGAGCAAGCTAACAAAAGTATTTCATGGTAGTGNCTCTGAATGTCTGAATGGCTAGCATGAAAAGAGGGGCATTGTGGGGGTTTGAGTGAAAATGACCCTCATAGGCTCACAGGGAGTGGTACTATTAGGAGGTGTAGCCTTGCTAGAGAAAGTGTATAACTGGGGATGGGCTTTGAGGTTTAGAAGCTCAAGCTAGGCGTAGTGTCGTTCTCCCTTCCTGCTGTCTGCCTATCTATATGAAGAACTCTTGGCTCCTGCTCCAGCACCATGTCTGCCATGTGCCACCATGATAACAAGGTACTAAACCTAGCAACTATAAGCCAGCCCAAATTAAATATTTTNCTTTATAATAGATGCTGTGGTCATGGTGTCTCTTCAGCAGTAACTCCNTAAGACAGGCATAATTACTTTAACAGAAAATTCTTTTACGTTTTTAAGTGATATCAAAAAGCTCTTCATTCCAGAGATTTTTTCCTCCTTGTTTGGTGTTGGCTAGGAACTTTTCCAAAGCAGAAAAAACATCAGGTGGACTGAAAGAAAATATTTGTCTATTCTCAAAAACCATTCTGACTCTCACAAATANTGGCATTGGTATCTAAAATACAATCCAACCTTTCGTAATTACCAAGCAATGATGGTGGTGTGAATAAGTATGTCCCCACAGACTCATATACTTAAATGTTTTGGTAGCTGTTGGTGAAGCTGTTGGGAAGGACTAGGAGGTGTGATCTTGTCGGAGGAGGTGTGTCACTGGGAGCAGGCATTGANGTTTCAAAAGCCCAAGTCATTCTCAGTTAGTTTTCCCTGCCTGCTTGTGGATAAATATTTAAGCTCAAAGCAACTGCTCCAGGGCCATGCCTGCCTGCTTGATGTTCCCTGCTGTGGTGCTCAGGGACTCTGACCCTCTGGAACTGTAACCCACAAGTAAACACTTTATTGTATAAGTTGCCTNGGCCATTGTGTCTTACCGCAGCCATAGAAAAGTAACTAAGACATATAAGATAGTTTTATCCGGCATACCTGTATTTTCCTACAGTCATTCCTCAAATACAGNAACTCTCATTTGCTATGTATATTCTAATACANAACTGCTTTTCTTAAACATTCCTACTTGGCATAATTTCCCTGGTTATTATGCCCACAAATATGGCCCATTTCACCAGAGGTCTGGTTCTAACATCTTTGTGTCAGTAACTACAAGCTTCCCATCATTCAAGAAAACCAATCACACTAGACAAGCAGCCCAGAAGAAGTCTGAAACATGGAGAATCAGGATTAGGAACACTGATGGGTGATGTTCTGTAATGTAGGATATAGATATGATAGGATAAAAGGGTGGATTGTTGAATCTACTTTCAAAGAGCAATTTGTTTAAAATGTTTTACATTGGTATAGACTTTAGTTATTGACACAAATTAAACTTAATTTTGTTATACTGTATGTATATTTCTACTCTCATTTAAGGTATTATGTTTATGTAATTCATTTAATGGATAATTGTAATGGATAATTAAGAAATAAAGATTAATGATTAGTCTTCTCTGATAATCAAACTTATAGTCATGTTAAGTTTTCTAGGTATATATAGATATATTTCAATTAGGTAGATAATCTTTAAACACTTCAAAGACCTACAGAATATGGCATTTAAAATGTTTTAAAAACTTTCTGGACAGTGAAACACATCTGCTCCTGGCAACACCAATCAAAGAGAAAGATGGGCATCAAAGATACTCCTTATGGAGTTTATCTTCTTGACAAAAACAGCCATTTAGACAAAAAACTCCTCTTGCCTGGAGTGCTTAAAAAAATGTTATGTAAACTGCACATGCAAGACCCATAGGAAGGTGACCACTGAACTTTACAAGACAAGATGGTCCTTCTGGTTCCTGCTTCGCAGAAGAGACTACAGACACTCTACAGGACACAAAAAGAGGTGACTGAGAGACTCTAGGCCTGTAGGCTAAAGAATGGATGCCCCAACATTACA
>LZPO01008483.1:30883-41860 GCA_001675575.1 Neotoma lepida | reverse complement strand
GACTGGTATTAAAAATTATATACAGAGATATTACAAAAATACTTTGCACACATTTAAAAGTTTATTTAGGATGAACAGATGTCTAAAAGACTCAAAAGGTGTGGAGATTATAACAATATTATTTAGAAGTTAAGTTTCTGAACTATTCAAGACCATTGATGCTTTTTGCAGTGATCCCTATAAAAAAGATTACACAGATACAATATTGATTCCACACAATCTCTTCCAGAAGAGATAATGGAAAGGTGTATATCTAAACNTATTTAATGAAATCAGTATTACCACCACATATTGAGCAAACGAGTCAATAATATAATGGAAACTACAAATATCCACCACTACTCTAGATCCATAACCTTGACCACATTATTAAAAAAAAAATCAGCAAAGGAGGAATGCAGGACAAGAGAAGTGTCTTTAGCCAACAGGTATGCTATCTATTATAAACCTGATAGTAACAGTTTTTAGTTAGTTGTGAGGGTCATGGATGTTTAGTAGAATATCTCTTAAAATGGTGAAACAGAAATGTTTGTGATACAAATTTTTCCATATATATCAACAATATCTGATTTAAATTATGGACTCTAAGACATGAGCATGTACATGAATGTCAGCATGCATGCACACTTGCACACGTGCATACCCATACAAACACACATGTGAGAGACAGAATGAGAGAGGGAGAAAGGAGAGAGAGAGGTTTATATAGATGAAGTCCTTATACAACCAATATTAATGAATATCAGCTATCAGTGAAGGCTCAAGGGCAAGTGATCATGAAGTGTGTTTGTGCATGAGAAAGTTTAATTTATTTATCCATTTATTTATTTATTTATTTATTTATTTATTTATTTATTTATTTATTTATTTAATAAGAATGTGAGTGTGGGCACACGTGTGACAGAACATTTAGTGAGCTAGTGAACAACATTTTGAGTCATTTCTCTCTTTTTAAAGTTTAAGGTATAGTTCCTGTTGTTTCTACCTCTTTACACCTTACTGCAGATGAGCTAACTACTGAATTGCTGGTCATTTCACCTGTCTCTGCCTCCCATTTCACTTTAGGAGTGCTGGAGTTGCAGATGTTCATCATCACATCTGGCTTCTGCCTGGATTCTTAGGTTGAAACAGATGTTCAGACTTGCACATCTGGCATTTTCACCCACCATGCTAGCCACTGAGGTACTTTTTAACACAGCAGATTATTTTTTGGATGTGATTTAATGCTGTGAACATTATCTGGAAAACTATTTTGAGGTTGCTAAGAAAAATGCATTTCCTTAATTTTTACAGCTATGCTGTGATGTAAAACTATGCTTTTAGGATAATAACTATCATTGGTTAACTTGATAGAGTTTTGTAAATGAGCAAGAATCATAAGTGTTTATTTCAAGGGTGTGCTATGAGTCTTGATGACAAGAGGGTTAAATCAGGAAGACTTACTGATAATTTGATCTAAGTTTATGAGGCAAATGAATGAAGCTGTAAGAAAANTTTTGCTTTCAAAGTATGGAGAGAATTTAAAAAGATTTATGGTAGTATTTGTCTCTGTAGGAAAAAGTATTTTANCTGTAGTAACTGTAGTAATTGAAATACATACACAAATGTGTGTGTGTATACACCCAGTGTTCTTATTTATGGACATTAACATTCACCTTCAAATCTGATATTTTAGAGTGTGTGTGTATTGCTACTAGTTTTTAGAGACTCTTGTATTTTTTATTTCCTTAATGTCACATATTGGCCTTAAATATATGCTGCAGAGTAAATGAATAAATGAATTAATGACCAACATAGGTTACTTGCTGCTAAGAGCTAAAGAGTCTTTTTTATGGGAGCTGAGATCTATTTCTAAAGCTTATCACACATTTATTGTATTGTGATTAGGAAGAACATCTGTTTTTTGTTTTGTTACTGATTTTTTTAAAAAGTGAACATCCTTAAGCTGAATTTTATTATGGGCCAAAGGTGTATATCCCACTGAGAGGGCATATGGATAAATGTTTGGTTTATAGTACCAGAAGAAGATACACATCTTGAATTAGAGATTTCAGTTCACCTTATCATCATCTAGGTAAAGCTCCCTTTGCNTCAAACACTAGCTAGATAAAACTCTACTTAACCTTATGTCTTTCTTCTTGATTATTTCAAATTATGTTCACAAGGTTAAGATAAATTTGTAATTTTATTTTATATGTTAAATGCACAAAATACTTCCTTTAAAATTACATTGTTCATTTTAACTGTTCTTGATGTTTATTTTTTCTTTTCATTTCTAAGCCAGACATGGCAAAGTAATAAAGGTTTATATATAAATAGCTTTAAGGAAACTATACAGTTGCATAGTCATCAGATACCGAAAGAAATATTGTTGGGTCTATTTTCTGATTCTGATTATATGACTGTCTATACCTTCCATGCTGTGTTTATTGTACCTACACACCTCATTGCACAAAACATGAGCTAATACCGAATGAGATGGTGGGATGCTCGGTTGTGTGATGTCATATGGTTTGCACAGCAGAGGCAGCTGTTGGTGCCAATTATGTAGTAATAAGCTTGAGCAGCTGCCAAAACTGAAAGCCAAGTTTGACTTAAAAGCAAGAGGGACTTCATGCTTGTGAGCTTCTGTATCCTAGGACAAGTAGGTGCCTGTCTACACTCTGTATGTTATAACTGGAGCCATTAAGTTAAGCAAAGTCACTCTGTCTTCATAGGTCATTATTTTAGANATAATAAAATCATGATCTTATATTCANTTGTGAAAGTTCTATTGAATTTATTAATGACTCAAGAGGGCATGATTCAAATGTATAACACTACTTATATAAATCACCATACTGAAAATATATGTAAGGAACAGGCTAAACAAAGAATATCTCAAAAGACATAGCCAACACTTCGCTGGAATTAAACAGATGTTTACAATTTTTCAACACATTTTTAAAATTACTTAAGACAGGAAATGAAGAAGATTATGTTCAATTTCAGCTCAGGGAAATACAGGGAAGGTATAATTATCTATTATTAAAGCAGATAGTATAAAGGATAACAAACTTCTAGACAGGAATGTTTCTTCCAGTTGCTAGAACTGAAGAACTGGCAGGGAGTTGACAGATNAGGATGGATTTACAGTTTGCGTTTATCCATGTCTTTTAAGGTATGTCCTTTTTTTATGCACTCATTGCTCAGATGAATTTAAAGTAATACATGCTGAAAAATAATATTCATATAACTTGGACTGGGGCTTTCAAACTATTTCAAATGAGATTGATGAATGGAAAAACAATGAAAGTTATGAATGAAGTGTTNGGCCAAGAAATATTCAGCATCGATTTATAAATTAAGACATATTAAGTTGTTTTATGTCATACATTACAAATTCTGTAAGGCAAAGGAAATACTAAAAATTCTAGTGTCAAATTCTATTCAATGTACAAAGAAAAATGATAGTTTTATATCAGTNTGAATGTATCAGGTTTGTAATTTTTTGTTGTGACATGGAAATTTATTGAGGAAGGTGACAAAAGATGGTGCACACTTACTCTTCTTGAGCAGGGTAGCTTTGAAAATATGAGGTTTAAGCTTTGAAAATATGAGGTTTAAGCTTTGAAAATATGAGGTTTAAATTAGAGTACAATTTTGAATGTGAAAAGTTGTGCTGATTATAATAAACATTACAGATTCCCCATAGTCTTTCAGGAGTTGAAATTTGGTGCCAAGATCCTTCATATTCCCTGTGGGTATTTTTTTAACCTTTTTNCAATGAAAAAACTGTCAGTCCTTGCTTCCTGAAATACACCCTAGAGTGTGAGAGTGCTCGCCTGCATGTTGCAGACACTGGAAACCGACTGAATTATAACTGCTTCCCTGCAAAAGTAAGAGAACCCACTACCAACATCTCATGAGACACTTCAACACTAAAGCTGTGTGTGCAGAGATACAAATAAGTAAACTGAAAACAGCATGGAGTCCAATAAGATCCACTGTCCAGTAGAGAAACTGAACAGACACATAGATAGGGAAATCTCTATTGAATGGAACAGCTAGGGAGAACTTACACTTGAAAAAAAAAAATAGNGAGCAGCTGGCCAGCAGGTGAGAGACCTGCAGGTAGACCCCACCACCACCACTGCCACTCACTGAACTCTGTTCCTACAAGACCAATTCCACCACTCAAACCCACCTACCCCAGCATCCTCCCAACGGACAGCTCTCTCTAGCAATATAAGCAGACACTATAGGCACAAGCACCACCCACAATTAGAAGAACAAGTGAGTGACTGATCTCCCAGCTAAATTTTTCCAATCTCTAAGCCCTAAACCCCAAGGCTCATCCCATGTTGCTCCCCCTGCCATCTCAGCACAAGTAAGACAGCAGGGCCCTGCCCCCAACTGTGGTGGAACTCCACTGCTCCAGTGCAGTCCCCAGCAATTGGCCAGAAGCTAAGAAACATGTGGACAGGCTTCACCACCACCACTGCCACCCACTAGACTCTGTTCCCACGAGACCCACTCCACGGCCCAACCACACCTACCCCAGAATCCTCCCCATGGACAACCCTCTCAGGCAATATTAGCAGACCCTGTAGGCACAAGCACTACCCACAACAATTAGAAGAACAGCAGCCACTATGGGCAAATGCACCCCCTCACCAGCTGGAAGAGCAAACAGGTAAACACCAGTGTAGGAATATTTTCACCAACGTAAAGGGCAATATGGCACCACCAGAACCCAATGGTCCTACAACAGCAAGACCTTAACATCCCAACACAGATGAAGCAGAAGGAAACCACCTTAAATACAACTTTATGAAGACGAAAGAAGTCCTTAAAGAAGAAATGAAAAATTCCCTTAAAGATATCAAGGAAAAGANAGACAAAAAATTGGAAGGAATCAATAAATCTCTTAAAGAAAGCCAAGAAATCCAAGAAAAAAAAAAACAATCAAACAGGTGAAAGAAACAGTTCAAGACTTGAAAATTGAAATTGAGGCAATAATAAAAACACAAACTGAGAGAATTCTGGAAATGAAAAATCTGGGTAAGTGAACAGGAACTACAGATGCAACCATCTCTAGCAGAATACAAGAGAGAGTCTCAGGCATTGAAGATACTATAGAGGAAATAGATTAATCAGTCATAGAAAATGTTAAATCCAAAAATTTTTTAACACAAAACATCCAGGAAATCTGGGACACAATGAAAAGACCAAACCTAAGATTAATAGGGATAAAAGAAGAATTCCAGCTCAAAGGCACAGAAAATATATTCAACAAAATTATAGAAAAAAACTTTCCCAACCTAAAAAAGGACATGCCTATGAAGGTACAAGAAGCTTACAGAACACCAAATAGACTGTCATAAAAAAAATTCCCTTGCCACATAATAATCAAAACACTAATCACACAATAAATAAAGAATATTAAGAGCTGCAAAGGCAAAAAGCCAAGTAACATATAAAGACAGACCTATCAGAATTAAACCCAACTTCTCAATGGAGGTTCTAAAAGCTAGAAGGTCCTGGACAGACGTTTTGCAGACACTAAGAGACCACAGAGGCTAACCCAGACTACTATATTAAGCAAAACTTTCAATCACCATAGACAGAGAAAACAAGATATCCCGTGACAAAACCAGATTTAAACAATACCTATCCACAACTCCAGCCCTACAGAAAGCACTAGAAGGAAAAATCCAACCTAAGGAAGTTAGATGTACCCACAAAAACACAGACAATAGATAATCCCACACCAACAAATCTCAAAGAAAGGAAACATTCAAACACTAACACTACAACCAACAAAACCAAAACATAACAGGAACTAACAATCACTGATCATTATATCCCTTAATATCTATGGACTCAATTTGCCAATATAAAGACACAGGCTAACAGAATGGATGTGAAAACAGGATCCGTCCTTCTGCCACATACAAGAAACACACTTCAACTTTTAAGACAGGCATTACCTCAGAGTAAAGGGTTGGGAAAAGTCTAATCAAATGGACATAAGAAGCAAGCTGGTATAGCTATCCTAATATCTTAACAGATTAGACTTCAAACTGAAATTAATCAAAAGAGATGGCAAAAGACATTTCATATTCATCACAGGAAAAATCCACGAAGATGTCGATTCAATTCTGAATATTTTTGCCTCAAATGCAAAAGCACCCATATTTATAAAAGAAACATTACTAAAGTTTAATCACACACCAAACCCCACACATTGATAGTGGGGAACCACTCTCCCCAATGGATAGGTCTGCCAGACAGAAGCTTAACAGAGAAATAAGGGAACTAACTCATGTCTGCAAATGAGATAATAGACATCTAACAAACATTTCACCCAAACACAAAAGAATATACCTTCTTCTCAGCACCTCATGGAATCTTCTCTAAAATTGACCACTTAGTCACAAAGCAAATCTGAACAGATAAAAAAAAAAAATGGAAAAAAACCCTGTATCTTATTAGGTCACCATGGGTTAAACTTAGAATGCAACAAAAAGACAAACTACAGAAAACNTACAAACTCATGGAAACTGAACAACTCTNAACTGAATTTCCCTTGGATAAAGGAAGAAATAAAAAAGAAATTAAAGACTTCCTAGATTCAAAGAAAATGAACGCTTAACATACCCAAACTTATGGGACACTATGAAAGCAGTGCTAAGAGGAAAGTTCATAGATGTAAGTGCCTAAATAAAAAATTTGAAGAAATCTCACACTAGTGACTTAATTGCACATCTGAAAGCTCTAGAACAAAAAGAAGCAAACTCACGCAGGAGAAGTAGACTTCAGGAAATAATCAAACTCAGGGCTGAAATCAACAAAATAAAAACAGGACAATACAACGAATTAATCAAACAAAGAGTTGGTTCTTTGAGAAAATCAAGAAGATAGACAAACTTTTATCCAAATTAACCAAAAGGCAGAGAAAGAATATCTAAATTAACAAAATCAGAAATGAAAAGGGGTACATAACAACAGACACTGAGGAAATCCAGAGAATCATTAGGTTATACTTCAAAAACCTATCCTCCACAAGATTAGAAAATCTAAAAGAAATTAACAATTTTCTTAATTGGTACCATATACCAAAGTTAAATCAATATAGATAAACAATTTAAATAGACCTATAACCCCTAAGGAAATAGATGCAGTCATTAATAGTCCCTCCGCCCCAAAAGAAGCCCAGGGCCAGATGGTTTCAGNGCAGAATTTTACCAGAATTTCAAAGAAGAACTAATACCAATACTCTTCAATTTGTTCCACACAGTAGAAACAGAAAGAACATTACCTACTTATTTTTATGAGACTATAGTTACCATGATACACAAGCTACACAAAGAGAAATACAAAGGAAGAAACCATTACAAAACAATTACAGACCAATCTCCTCATGAATATTGAAACAAAATACTCCATAAAATATTGGCAAGCTGAATACATCAAAAAAATCATCTATCATGATCAAGAAGGCTTCATCGCAGAGATAGTTCCACATATGAAAATCTTTCAATGTAATACACCATATAAACAGACTGAAAGAAAAAAAACATGATCATCTCATTAGGTGCTGAAAAAGCCTTTGATAAAATCCAACATTCCTTCATGATAAAGGTCTTGGAGAGATCAGAGATACAGGGAACTTATTTAACATAATAAAATCAGTATACAGCAAGCCAACAGCCAACATCAAATTAAATGGAGAGAAACTCCAAGTGATTCCACTAAAATCAGGAACAAGACAAGGCTGTCCACTCTCTCCATATCTATTCAATATAGTACTCAAAGTTCTAGCTAGAGCAATAAGACAAAAGGAGATCAAGGGGATACAAATTGGAAAGGAAGAAATCAAATTTTCACTATTTGCATTTGATATGATTGTTGTGATGTCTGCCCCATTGANAACTTAGGTCTCCCGAGAAGAGACGACCTGGGACTGTCTGCCCATTCCAGCCTCCCTTTCCAGGGAGATAATCAGATGTGACAGGGAGTCCAGTCAAGCAAGAACTCCTTTATTCAAAAACAGTCAACCCCTTTTAAAGCCTAAAACCGCAAGGTAGAGAGGAGCAGGGTAGATGCCCCGTCGGGCCAATCAGTTTAAAGGTCACCCAGACACAAACAGCTTAGGTTTCTCCCTCCTTGCTTCCTCCACAGACCCCCACAGACCTTTGTCAACAACTTGATTCCTTCCTCCCTGCCTCCTCCCAGGACCATCTTTACTTGTAAACAACTTGGCTCTTCAGGCCCCTACATATGATAGTATACATAAGTGACCCCGAAAATTCTTCCAGGGAATTCCTACAGTTGATAAACACCTTCAGGAATGTGGAAGGATACAAGATCAAAAAAATCAAAAAAATCAGTAGCCCTCCTATATACAAATGATAAATGGATTGAGAAAGAAATTAGAGAAACAACACTTTTTACAGTAGCCACAAATANCATAAAATATCTTGGGGTAACTCTAACCAAACAAGTGAAAAATCTGTCAAGAACTTTAAGTTTTTGAAGAAAGAAATTGAAGAAAATATGAGAAAATAGAAAGATTTCTCATCTTCATGGATAGATAGGAGTAACATAGTAAAAATGGCCATCTTACCAAAAGCAATCTATACACTCAACGCAATTCCCATCAAAATCCCAAAACAATTCTTTATAGACCTGGAAAAAACAATACTCACCTTCATATGGAAAAACAAGAAACCCAGGATGGCTAAAACAATACTATAAAATAAAGGAACTTCCAGACTTCAAGGAACCATCCCTGACTTCAAGCTCTACTATAGAGCTATAGTAATAAAAACAGCTTGGTACTGGCATAAAAACAGACAAGTCGGTCAATGGAATTGAATTAAAGACCCTGACATTAATTCTCACACCTATGAACACCTGATTTTTGACAAAGAAGCCAAAATTATACAATGGAAAAAAGAAAGCATCTTCAAAAAATGGTGTTGGTATAACTGGATGTTGGCATGTAGAAGAATGTAAATATATCCATATCTNTCCCCCTACACAAAACTCTAGTCCAAGCNGATCAAAGATTTCAACATAAATCTAGTTACATTGTGCCTAATAGAAGAGAAAATAAGAAGTAGTCTTGAATGCATTGGCACAGCAAACTACTTCCTAAATATAATATCAGTAGCATAGACACTGAGATTGAAACTGAAAAGCTTCTTTAAGGCAAGGAACATTATCAATAAGACAAAGCAACAGCCTACAGAGTGGAAAAAGATCTTCACCAACCCCACATCTGACAGAAGGCTGATCTCCAAATATATAAAGAACTCAAAAAACGATACATCAAAATACCAAAAAATCCAATTAAAAAATAGGCTGCAGATATAAACAGAGAATTCTCAACAAAAAAAAATCTCAAATGGCTGAAATACACTTAAAGAATTATTCAACATCTTTAGTCATCAGGGAAATACAAATCAAAACAACTCTGAGATATCATCTTATACCTGTTAGAAAGGCTAAGATCAAAAACACTCATGACAGCTTATGTTGGAGAGNATGTGGAGTAAGGGAAACACTCCTCCACTGCTGGTGGGAGTGCAAACTTTTACAGCCACTTTGGAAATCAATATGGCTGTTTCTCCGAAAACTGAAAGTCCATCTACATCAAGANGTAGCTATATCAATCTTGGTCATATTCCCAAAGGATACTCAATCATACCACAAGGACACTTGCTTAACTATGTTCACAGCAGCCTTATTCATAATAGCCATAACATGGAAACAACCTAGATGCCCCTCAACTGAAAAATGGGTAAGGGAAATGTGATACTTTTACACAATGGGGTATTACTTGGCTGTAAAAAACAATAACCTCATGAAATCTGAAGGCAAAAGGACAGAACTAGAAAAAAATCATTCCAAGTGAAGAAACCCAGACTCAGAAAGACAAACATGGTATGTACTCACTCATAAGTGGAAATTAGGAGTGAAGTACAGGATAACCAACCCACAGCCCCAGAGAGACTCNATAACAAAGAGGGCCCAAAGAGGGAAGCATGGATTTCCCTTGGAAGGGGAAATAGAAGAGAGCTGCTGGCTAAACTGGGGTAGGGTATGAATGGAGGGATGGGAACTTGACTGATCAGGCTGTGCAGGCAACTAGACTGGTTGGGAGCTAGTCAGAGGGGGAGAGAACTCTTAATAGGGAGGGCCATTTCAGGATTAGGGAGAAACCTGATGCCAGGGAAACTCCCAGGAATCCACATGGATGACCANAGCTAAGACTACTTCCTAGCCATAGTGGAGAGGGTGCCTGAATTGGCCATCTTCTGTAATCAGATTGGTGACTATGCTAATTGTCATCAGAGAGCCTTTATCCAGTAACTGATGGAAGCAGAATCAAAGATCCATGGAGTCAAGCACTTGTCCGAGCTCTGTGAGTCTTGCTGTAGAAAGGAAGTGGGGCTTGTATGATCCAAGGGGGTCAAGGTCATGATGGTGGGAACCTACAGAGATAGCTGACCTGAGCTCATGCAAGCACATGGAATCTGGACCTACAGTTAGGGAGCCTGCATGGNACTGACCTAGGCCCTCTGCCTGTGTGTGACAGTTGTGTAGTTTGGTCTGTTTGTAAGGCTCCTAGCAGCGAGATCAGGACCTGTCCCTGGGGTTTAGCAGACTTTTGGGAAGCCATTCCACATGCTGGATTACCTAGCACAGCCTTGAAGCAGGTCCTGCCTCAACTGATATGCCCTGCTTTNTTCAAGCCCATGCATCTGTGTCTTGAAAGCTTTTTCGTGAATATATTTGTTGACAATGTGTGTATGTGTATAATATACTATATGGTACTTCAAAATCATTTTCTAATTACTTAAAAGTATAGTACTTAAACATACTCCTATAAAATATAACATATCCTTTTAAACTTTTATGAGTTAATATATATAATATGTAAACATTTAACTTATTTTTTAAAGTTTGAGACAATGTGAAAACTGC
>LZPO01008483.1:14978-26008 GCA_001675575.1 Neotoma lepida | reverse complement strand
ATGTCCTTCTTCAGTAATGTGAGATAAATGAAGTATAACTATAAAAGTTCAGAACCATTTTAAAATGCTAATTGTATTACTCTTCATCAAAGGATAAAATGAAATGAAAGCCATTATAACACTTTAATCTACTTTGTTATTGCCAGAAATTGGGTCACATATTTACAAATCTCATTTATAGGTTCTATAATGTATCCCAGACCATGTTTCATTTGGTGTTATTATAATTTTAACACTATAATGCCATGTACTTTGGCTCTCCAAAAACAAAATAAATAGACTTTTTGCTTGATTTTTTTTGTTTTAAAACAGTGCATTTTCCTCTCTCTCTCTCTCTCTCTCTCTCTCTCTCTCTCTCTCTCTCTCTCTCTTTCTCTCTCTCTCTCTTTCTCTCTCTCTTGCTCATCTTAGCTCATGCTTTATTGCTAAAAATATATTCAAACTGGTACACTTTCAAACTCTCACATTTCCTTTTCGAAATTCCTTCCACAATCCCAAAGATGCATGGAATAAGAAGATGAAGAAGCCTTTTGTAGTTCTTCAAACATTGAATAAAGCTCTTATACCAATGGCACAATGGAAGGTACATGAAAGAGCAAGCAAACAACAANACCCATGCTTGAAGGACAGAAAATGAGCTACTCTTGAGCAGATTACTTTAATATTCTTAATATTTTTCCATTAAAGTGATGGGTTGATTTAAGGTTAATATCCAGACTAGCACTGCTGTTTAAGACTAATAATACACTGAAAGAATATTATTCTGATTCTTGGGATAGGGTCTCCATGCTGGGGACAGGCCTCAGAGCCCAACTATCCTCCAGAGCTACATCCCAACCACAAAAGCACATTTTAATTAAGGGCATTGCACACTACTAGCAACTATTAGCAAAGTGGCAAAATGTTTAGAAAATCTTTAGTAATCATAACTATATTCTGACTTTAGAGGCTAGAAATCTGAGCTCTACCAAATATATTTGGTTTTTCTGTGTGACCTATTTTAATTGACTTTAGAGGACTATTATGAGGAGAGTTTTAGAAGACCTCTGACCTTATATCCTTATTTTCTGGTAGATATATCAGTAAGTGGCAAAGAACATGCCTATTTAGGATCTAGCTGAATTCCTATATTTCAATAGGAGACATTTCAGTTCTGAATGATAGAAGTTACCATTCTGGTCAAAATTCACCCCAAACTCCCACAGCAAAATTTAAAATGAATTTGAAACTATTTTCCCATCATATAGCATGTATATGGAATTGAATCCAGCAGAACAGTTTTTCTTGAATTCTATTTAGGTCTTTCAGACATTATGAATTATACCAATTGAATATTAGCTATTAAAAAAGGATAATCATGCTACAATCCAAAGATGCAGAGAGGCTAAGTAATAAGGAGGGCTAAAGGGGGGAATTGTAAATGTCCTTGTGAAGGGGAAATAGAATAAATTTCAAGGATGGAAAGGATCAGATAGGGAGTGAAGGGGGAGAGTACTGGGAGAGGTGACTGGAATTGAGGGAGATTCAAGAGTGACTTGGAAATAGAGTGCAATGGAAACTCCCTGGAGTCTCCAAGAGTGAACCTATGAAAGACTCCTAGTAATGGGGAATATGAACCCTGAACAGGCCACCTTCCCTGAATAGGCAAGGTTTCCAGTGGTGGAACTGGGACCTCAACCCACTCATAAAACCTTTTACCTACAATTTTCCCGACTTCAAGATGTGCTGAAGTAAAAGTTGATCAGATCTTGTGGAAGTGGCCTACCAGTGACTGGCCCAATCTGAAGCCCAAGCCAGGAGAGAGAGTCCACATCTGACCCTGCCTGGATGGCCAGAACAAGAGGATGGATAGCCCAGAGACCTAAAGTAGAACCAAATATGACTGGCTTAAAAAAAAGAAAGAAAGAAAAGCAATATTAAAAGTTAATGAAATGGATTCCTAGTGATATTCTGCTATATTCATAGTCCAGACCAGCACAATCATCAGAGAGACTTCATCCAACAGGTGATGAGAGCAGATGGATTGACCCACAGCCAAACATTAGGTACAGCTCTAGAAATCCTGCAGAAGATGGTGGAGGAAAGATTATAGGAGTTAGAGGGGACAAGAGCACCACCACACACACACACACACACACACACACACACACACACACAGAGAGAGAGAGAGAGAGAGAGAGAGAGAGAGAGACAGAGACAGAGACAGAGACAGAGACAGAGTCAAATACTGGGGCCCATAGGTGCTCAAAGAGTCTGAACCGACCACCAGGGAGCCTTCATGGGTCTGACCTTGATACTCTGCATGTATGTTATGGTTATCTAGCTTGTTTTTGTGAGACTCTTAACAATGGCAGTGGGGGTTGTCCTTGATTCATTTGCCTGCTCTTGAGATCCTTTTCCTCCTACTGGGTTGCCTCATCTAGCCTTGATTTGAGGGTTTATTCCTAGTCTTATTGAAACATTTTCTGCCCTGTTCAGTTGATATCCCTAGGAGGCCTGCTCTTTCCTGAGGGGAAACAAAGGAGAAGTGGATCTGAGGGAGAAATAAGATGGGAAGAAGGACTGGAAGGAGGGCAAGGAGGGAATGCAACTGATTCAATCTATAGTTTTAAGAAATCCAAACTTAGTCTCCATAAAACTTATCAAACAAATGCTATCCCTAGTTGTTTTGCACGTTGATCACTGTTATTTCTTAAATGACCCTAATAGCCTATCTCCCCACTCTTCTGAAACCTGTCTTGATTATAGCAGCTTATTCAACATGCTTAGTTTATCTCTTATTTGTTAACAGGCTTGGGAATAAAAGGAGACCGGAAGCAAAGTGAGCACTGCTTGCTATATTCTTAACAGTTTGTATGTCTTGTAGTTACCCCTTATTTATCTTATAGTTCCTATTTTTTCAATTGAAGTAAGATAATATTTAATTAGACAAATAAAAATAGTTCAAAAACATAAAACCAANCTATTGAATTAAATACCTACTGCTTTATTATTGATAAATGCANATATAAAATTACCAGTAACTACAGAACAATGAAAAATTTCAACCAGGCATTAGAATGTTATCATTCTAGAATTAGTTATAAGCTCATTCTAGAATTAGTTATAGGCCTACCATTATGGCTTATACTTTCAATCAAGATGTGTTTTAATAAACATTTATACCTTTTGATTCAGAACTCTAGAAAAAGCAATGATACATCTAAAACTTCAACTAAATATGTGAGTCAAATTCCTTAGAGACACAGTGAGGCACTTCATATCTAGTATAAGACTATGTCAAAACAGAGAAAGAAGTCACACAAAAATGGCCTAATATTAAGACTACCATTTAATTATAAAATGCTCATCAAGAAATCATGGTATTTGTGGGGAAATGAATAATTTTAAAACCTTGAGGGAAAGAAACTGATATGACCATCTTTATGGAATGGTCATTTTCCTCAGCCACTTACTGAGATACCAGGGCAGGTGATGGTGGAGTCGATGAGGATGCTTAGGTAGAATGCGTACTTTTCGGTGTCATGTTACAATGAGTTTTCATATTATTTTAGCCCAACATTTTCCAGTATTTTTAGGAGTCTAGGTAGTTTTATTTTACTGACTCTACTCAGTTGTTTGGGTGTGATACATAAAAAGAGTAACTTTAGAGAGTTAAGGAGGGTCTAGTTATGGTTATATTTTATGAAACATTCTCTTGAGTATATTTTAAAATAGTTTTCTTTAAGGAGCTGGCCACTGAGAGTTTGACCATGCTCCACTAAGTATATGGGCAACACACTGGACTCTTAAAAAAAAATTCTTTTCTTTTCTCTTTTTTTTCCTTTTTCTTTCCTTCATTCTTTTTGCGCGGTTGGAGGGGGGGATGTGACAAGGATGTGGGTGGACCTGGGAGGCCTGGAAAGTGAGTGTGATCATAGTTCATGATGAGAAATTTTCAAATAATCAATAAAATATATGAAAAAAGAATCAAAGAAAAAATAGTAAGGAACTTGCAAGATGGAAGGTGGAGCATAACGAGGAACACAATTGCATGCTTGCTCTTAGTAATTTTTAAGAACACTTGTCAGACAGATTTTGAAAGANGAAGGAAAGCACATAGCCTATAAATAGCCCAAATAAAGGGATGTTGCCTTAAAGAAGTCAGCATCAGTGAGTGAATCAGGAAGGCTGATCATCAATTTAAATGGACATTGAGAAGAATAAATAAAAGATCCAAAGACAACTAACTGCAGAATGTACAACTGTATGACTTCACTGATGATGACTTCCTTAAGGAGAATGTATTTTAAATAAAAATTAACACAGTAGATGTGATGTTTCTATGCTGGTAACTATTTACTATACCTACAAGGAAACTGACACACAATTCAGACATAAAGTGGCATATGTACCTTTAAAATAATTGTTACATGTAGAACAGTAAGATCATGAAATAGAAGGAAATCTCAATTTGAAAAGTGAACCCTTTGAGATTGTGTTGTAGTGCAGTTGGTGCAGTGCCTAGCTAGCAGGTGNGAAGTTCTGCTCCCTAGCACCTAACATGGTGGCCAATTATTTTAATCCAAGCACATGACAGTTGGAAGGAAGCAGGAAGATTCAAAATTCAAGTATATCCTTAGAGTCACAGTGATATCAACAACATGAGACCTCAACTAAGAGAAGGAGAAAGATTNAAAGAGAGAGAGAGAGATGGAAAGAGAGAGAAAATATAAAAAGGCATACTGGGAGAATGCTTAATGGAGAGGGGACACTATGTACCTTTTTATATTATTAGTCATGTGATTTCATTTTTTAATTCACTGATTTATTCAGTGATAATTCAATGATTTATTCAATGCAGATCATTTGTAAGATACGTTTATTGTAGAGAATCATAGTGATACACCCGTGCAAGCAAATATTTCAAAATTATAACATGAAAACTATCACATTTAATTTGAGAGACAAATTGCATGATAAGAAGTTACTTAGAAAAGGATGGTAAGTGCATGTTTCTATGATTAAATAGTTCTAAAAGCTTTCCTAAATGAATTAACTCATAAATCTAATGCATTTACTAAGATGTTTTAGAAATGACAGTTAATTCTCCTAGACAAATTAAGGCATATGTTGCCTTTCATTTTTCNGGCAGTTATTGAATCATTGAGGATGAATCTTCTTGTATTTTTNCCACATGTTTTATCTTTAGTGATTGTGTATTCAGAATCTTAGATAAGTTATTATCTGAAACCATATAATTAAGCAAAGTAGCTTTTTCACTTTTCTCCGTAAAATATCAGTTTGGGGGAAGATTTGATTAAAGAAAAGAATAGGTCATTTGTCTGTGTACTACATTACCTGCACTGTGTAAAGTCCTATGTTCATAATATAAACTTACTGATGAAACCTGCAAATCTGTGGGAAATTTTTCTTTTCCCTTTCAGTGTGTATCTCTACTTTAGAATTTAAGAGTGAAATTGTCCTACTTATGTTCAAAATTCTAATAATAATAGAGAAGGTTTGAAGCAGTGTCTACTGAATTAAGCTCCACTTTTTTCCTTCAACAGTATTATATCTTTTCTACAAGGAATCTGGTTCTGGTTTAGCCCTGGAATATTACACACACACACACACACACACACACACACACACTATTAAAGATCTTTAAGTACAATGACACATGATTTTTCCCTAACAACATTTTCCCCATTAATTCCAACCTAACTAGATAATTCTTTAGCACTTAAAAAGTGGTAGATTAAAATTAGCTAATACTTAGAATGTAAGGGAAATATATATCCATATACAAACACGTTCATACACATACACATNAATGCAAATGTGGCTGAGTATGCTTGTTACAGTTATTGCTAAGCACAAATAAGCAAATGTACATGAATTCTTTCCATTGATTTGTCTTTTATCCCATGAATTTCCTCTGAATAAAAAATAAATAACACAGAAACACTCTTGTATAAAAATACAATTTAAATCATATAAAAGATAAAAGGAAGAAAAAAGGCAGAAGAGTCCTAAGAGATTTTTTTCTGTCATTCCTGGGCATTGATCTCAGCCTGACCCTAAGTAACCAGCTCCAAGCCTCTCCTTTGTCACCATGACACAGTTGAGATGCTCTATATTAATATACATACATTACCTTAACTGTATTTGTTTTTCTTATGGGTTTTACCTTCCACAGAAAACACCAGCAATGCCAGNATAATTTAAGTATCACTTTAGTAATTCTCCACTTACAACTGGAGAGAGCTAGTCAAAAGANAGCCTTGTGCATATACATGTGTCTATATAACACTGAGACAGATTGTATGTGCAAAACTGAAAACTGCTGCAGCATATCAAATGTTTCTATACATTTCCAATGCCTTGCAGCTGTGAAAATACAGCTATAACTAATTACCATGCAAATATTTGAAATGTTACTTATGTATGTGGGATGTGCACCAAAATCATCATTGTTTTTGTTAAAGCAGACATCATGACTGAGTAAAGGAAGTGTCATGTTTTGATGAACACTCTGTTTGCCCTAAAATACATGATACGCTCCTGGATAGAGAACTTGGAGGGTTGAACTTTTAACCATAAAACAAATACACTTAAGTTACTGAGACTTGCCTTCTTCCTTTCTGACTTGGAAGGCTTCCATAGCCAAGCTTGCATGGGAAGACCTCACAACTAGGATCAATTTTCNGCAGGGACTTTCCTGGAATTTCTACAAAGAACAAAAACATAGCTTCCCATATATGGTGTTGCATCCTACTTTCTAGTTTGGAACTAAATGGAATNAAAGCAAAATGAACTGTAAGTTCCTCTTTAGTGCATAAAACAACATTTCAAATCAAATCAGTCATAATTCACTTACCAAATTCTCTTTAGTTTGAAAAGTATTATTGTTGAGACAAAAGAGTTTGAAAAAAATCAGAATGTGGCTGNGACTGGTTTTAAATTGGTAATACTTTAGTGACTAGTACCACATCTTTCATCTAATCAACACAAGACTCAGCACTTCGAATCTTACTCTTGTTTTGTTATTCAAATTAAGATTGTGTGATAGAAGGCTATGAAGATTTTAGTGTTGTATTTAAAAACAATGGGCCATGGCCTGGGAGATGGAGGGTGAGTGTCACAGTGGAAGATCACTCACATCATGATTTTTATTAAGGAAAGGGAAGAAGGGATGCAGAGGGTGCCTCTGGAGATAAGAGAAGAAGAGAGGAAGAGAGANGAGACAGGAAAAGGGGAGAAGAGGAGGTGTAGACACCACCTCCTGTGTAGAGAGAGGAAGAGAGCGCAAGGTGGGTAGAACCCACCACTTAAAGCCAACTTGGCCCATGCACAAAAGTCTAAGCTAAGTGGGCTACATAGGATGATGTAGGATGATGTTGTCCGGAACCTGAGCGGGCCAAGATATTGCCTGCTTACTGTCAAGGTTCCCAAGGGACTGTCCAGGTAATGTCTAAATGCTAACAGTTTCTCCATTCCAGATTTTTTTAAACTGACATGTAATAAACCAACAAAACTTTTGTTCTTTTTTGTAACCTCTTTTGTCTAAATTTCCATTTATATTTCAAAGAGAAATATAGCCATGAATTTAAAATAAAATNAATCCCTGTATATACTCAAATAGAAAAATGCTGGATTAAAATAAANGTAAGTATCAATTGGGAAATGGGTACAAATGNCTAATACGCCAATAAATTTATTGATTAATAAGAATGTAAACTGTACATATCAAAAATTGAGAGAGAGTAAAATGAAAATGTGGCATAATATGATCACAAAAACATCAGTTGTGGGAACTATGAGACTAAACTGTTAAGTTAAAAACAATGTAGTAAAGCATCACCTGCTCTTTTCTTTCTTGCATTCATATGGTCTATAGGAGTTGTTTAATATCCAAGATTTTGAAGAATGATGTGTATGATAATAATGGAACAATGAACAGAAGCAAAATAGCTTCATCTNAGTTTCAGTTTAGAAAGCCTGTATCTGTCTTGTTGGGTGTACGCAGTAGGAAAGCACGGCACTCGTGATTCCCAAGCTGTTATGAGAATGACTTTTATATCTTCCTGCTGGGAATTCAATCCTTAGTGTACTCACACCTCTGTTATTTAAAACAAGTTACTTCATTCACATACAAATTGATCTCTGATGTAAATGTAAATAACAACAGAAAATTCTCCACAAAATAAATGTGGATTTTGTAAATGAATGCAGTGGATTTCTTATAATGGTGTTTAACTTGTGAATGTTTTACTACTCAGTAGTACAACAATACCTTCACTTCATAGATTAATGTAAAATATTTAAACTACTTGAAGAAAGAATCTAGCAATATACACCATTATGAGATAGAAAGCAATGAAAATATATGAAGGGTATCTTTTTTTTTTTTAATTCTAGAGATGCTAAAACCCAAAGTTGCATTACTATCTACCTATCACACTGAGAACTATCAGAGAGTCCAGGTATTTCAGCAGAATTTGTCATGCATCTTTAATGAGAAGTGTAGACATCCAGTGCTAATTGTTTGAAGGGATACAGCATACTTGAGGTCTTTGTGGCTTAAGTACTCTAAATATTCTAAAGACACATTAAGTAATCAAAAATCAAGAAGGGCTGAGAATATACATCACTTATTTAAAATGCAGAAAGGCTTGAGTTTTTCACTAGCATNNCACACGCTGAAGAAGAGTAAATAGGTAAATATGGTATCAAGTATTTGCAATAATTAACTGCAACAACTTGAATGATTTCTTTAGGAATGTTGGATGGAGTGAAGTGATTATAAATGTAGTGAAGGAAACTTAGCAACAGGAATTTGTTGACATCAGGACTGCATAAAGGTGTCAAACACTTACTCAATCTAATGTTTTGTTAAAAAGAGTAACTGAGAATATGGCCATTGTCAGGGAAGAATAACTTGACTTTGTATTTGAATCATCACTGTGTGATAAAAATTCATTGTGAACACATTAGCATTGGCTGTTGTGGGGAAATGAGCTTAACAGTATGTATCTGCCTATCCCAAACTATACTCACCACACAAAGGTTGTTCTTATACATTTATTGCTTAAGATTTAGGATAAAGATAATGTGTGTGTGTGTGTGTGTGTGTGTGCCTGTCTAGACACATAGAGAAAAAGTCAACTTACTAAAACCAGGAGCTAGCAACTTTTAAAAGGGGAGAAATGGGAAGGAAAGCAGATGAAATTGGAACTTAGCACTTAAAATAGCCCCTTTGAAGCTACTGATTGATTCTGCAGGGCACTCACTGTTCTTTGTGTCACAAGGCAGAGGTGAAAGACAAACACACTAAGAATAATGAAATAGTGAGTGTAGTGTCTAGGAAATGGATCCAAAAAAGTATTTTCCTTCATTANCATCCATTAGCAGGAAAGGGTCATGATTTTTTTCTGAGATAAAAGGTACAAAGCAATAAAGAATAAAATATTTCTTCAATATAGTAGTATTTCTATGAATCAGATCCCCTATCTATTTATCTCTCTCTTTCTCTCTCTATCATCTGTCTGTCATCCATCCATGCATCTATCCACTCATCTATTTATCTATTATCCATNTCTCTCTCTCTCATCTATCTATTTATCTATCATCTATTCTATCATCTATCTATATCTACCTGTCATTTATCTATCATCATCATCTCTATGTCTCTCTTTTACATCCTTATTCAGCTACACTCATAAAACCTCCTACCTCTGACACATTCTNCACAAAATGGCAAANCCCAGAAGTGTTTTCATTGCTGAAACTCCACCACTTAACAAAACAATAAGGGGGGAGCTAAATAAAACNTATGCTGAAAAAGAGGGAGGAGATAGAGCAAGAATCTTCTTTCAGNCTTCATGTATTAGGTAAGTTTAAATTGGCAGTTTTTCAGGAACATCTTATATTCATTACTTGGTTACTTCTCATGTGCTCAAAAATAACAATTTCTAATGTAAAATAATGCATGGTGGAAATCTAACTTTCTCAAATCCTGATCCATCACATAATACTGAGATAAAGAACTTAAAATATTGCCCTACTATTCAGGAGTTGTTTCAGGGAAAATTAATTATATATTTTATAAAGTGTAAAAGTTAAAACTNCAAATTTGATGGACTTTATTGATTAAATACTTTTGTGTTTTCTCCAGTTTGAAGAAAACTCACAGAAGNCTCCCACGGGATAAGTAAGTTCTCTGTCACTGAGTGGCACCCCAATTCTGTTAATTGAAAAATTTGTTCTTCAGAATCTGCCTTTCTTCACACTTTGGATAACAAAAGGCAACAGAGTATTAAATTATCCAACAGTGCTTATTTACATTTTTAAAAACTGAATTCAGAAGAAAATAAACGTTGTAGTCCTCTTTGAAGAATTTTGCTTTATGATCTAAATTTCAAAAAGATTCATAGGTATATAGTAAAGATGCTTACAAATAGTTTTGTTGAAATGGATGGAAGCTGCCATTAGAAGCAGCCAGATTGCCTATCAAAAAGAGGACAGATCATTCATGTAAACACGCAGCAAGGTTCACATCCATTTAGTTGTTCTGGTTTACTGTCCCCTTGGGCTAGCACTAAAGAGGGCCATGTTTTTGTTTGTTGTTTTTTTCTGGCTCTTTCTGAACTTCCAAACCCGAGAACATGTGAAAAAGATTCTTCATCTGCTCATTGTTCACTGTTCCTGTCTTGTTTGCATAAAGCATGGGGCATATTTTTCTTTATTATTATTTTCAAATTTTTAAATATAAAGTTAATGTTTTTGTAAAAAAAAAAGAAAATATTCTCTTACAGCATGTCTTGTCTTTCTGTTAGTCTAATGCTGAATCTTTCTTTAATTTTGAGACAGGTTGCAATTAGGACAGCAGCAAATTCATGTGCATAATGCTAATAATTTTTAACCAAGAATAAAGTCTCAATGTTTAATGATTTCATCTGACTTTAATTTTAATAAAGTTGTGCTTTATTTGGATAACTGGAAACGCTTGAAATTATATTTGCTCCAGTGCTGCTTGGCTATGATCT
>LZPO01008482.1:43542-65624 GCA_001675575.1 Neotoma lepida | reverse complement strand
CTTGCCCCCCATTTCCTCCCCCTCACTCCTAGTCAGCCTATGTAGTTCTCATCCATTTCTCTCTCACTGGGTGATCCGTGTTTCCCTCCTAGAAAACTTGCTTTTTTTATTGGTGTCTTGAGATAGAGTTTTGCTATGTAAACCTGGCTAGCCTTGCTCTCAATATATGTAACTTGGAGTGGCCTGTAGCTTCTCCTTTCTCTGCATCTAAATTCTGGGATTACAACTGTGTACCACCATGCCTGGCTTTCAGAGCTACAGATTTTAATAAACAACTCACATATTAACGAAAAAGATAACAACAACCTGAAAGACCCTAAAGAAAATTTAAAGGCAAAAGAAATTTCCATCTTTAATAACAATTAAAATGCACATTAAAAGTAGAACTTTAGAAAACAACTGAAAATCATGTAAAATTGGTAACTTTTACTCATGGCAATAATATGGTAAAAATACCCAAACAATGTAAATAAATATATAACAAGCATTCTACTGATTTTGCCTATTTCTTTTTTTAATTTATGTTTTTTTTTAAATGTATGAGTGCTCTGTCTGCATGTATGTCTGTAATTGAACTCAGGACCTCTGGAAGAGCAGCCAGTGCTCTTAACTGCTAAGCCATCTCTCCAGCCCTGATTTTGCCTATTTCTGAGAGATGTTTCTAAGATATCAACATGCTTGAGTGTTTCCTGCAGCAGAAAATTCACCTTATTAATATGCACTGAATTCCACCAGTTATCTAGATGACTTTTAAAACCTTCAACAGGGATAATGGTGCAAAAAAAATATAGTGCTCAGAATGGAGTTCAGTGGTAGAGCATCCACTCATGTGTGAGGACCTGGCTTCAACCACAGCAACCAAGAAAGTAAAGTCATATTGAGGTGTATTTGTATTAGTTAAGGAGACTTCTTTCTTTCACTTTATTTGTTGGTATTATATCATTAATCCATTCAGTAGGTTGGTGGGGTTAATAATCAAACACAAAAGAAATATATGAAGAAAAGCATTTTGGAAAAAAATCATGAAAATTTTATTCACTGAATTATCGAGCTGTGATGTGGAGGTGCTGGAGTGTAGCTAAGTAGCTAATTTATCCTTCAGGGATGGTTCCTGTGGGTCACTGCTCTTCTCTACCTTTGTCCCTGGTGTGGTCCCCAGCGACACTTACTTGAGGATAGCATGGGAGGCTTTCATGCCCCACAGCTGCCATTTACCTCTGCTTTGCCAAAACCCCTTTGCAATAGACCTTCAAGCCCCGAAGCCCTCTTGAGGGCCTGTTACAATCTTTTGAGTCAAATTTATGCATCATCAATTTCTACAGTGATATGTGGGAAGCCGCAGGTGAGTGAATCACAGCTGTTTAGTGTATGTCTTAAGGTTTTCCTTATTCATTTGGAGGATTTGAACCTGCGATTACCTGCTAGAAGAGCACACTGAAGGCTCTAGTTCAGGCTGTGCTACTACGTGACCTTGGAGACTCTGGGTCATTGCACTTCTCTGGGTCACTATTCTGAACAATTTTATAATACAGTTATGTTTGTGTATGTGTGTGTGTGTGTGTGTGTGTGTGTGATATCCTCTATTCTTAGGATGAAAAATAAGATTAAAATTACTGTTCATCATCAAATAGAAATGCCTGTTTGCTAAAATAGATTTAAGTATTTGTGATGCGACTAGCTAATATTAAATCATTACTTAAATTGAATGTTCAAATGCCACAAGTAGGTGACACTAAAGCCAAGGTTTGATTCCCTGTCTTCCTTTTCAAAAATTCTCAATTAGATTAGGGACTCCTTAATCTACCATTTAGCTGGAGCACAATCTGCCCTTTATCTACTTATCTACACTCTTGTCCAGATTTCTTTTCCAAATCTGACATTTGGCTGTATTCCTGCATAGTCACCACTGTTGCATATTTTCTTAATCTCTCTTCTCTTCGAAATTGAAATTCACTATCTCTGACCTGCCCTCCTTTTGACAACCAACTATCCTCTCCAAATTACAAGATTTAGCTATGCACATGCTTGTGTTCAAGATACTAGTAGTTAACCTTCTTCTAGACAATAGGCTAAATGCCTTTTCTATATTACCTAATTTCATGATTAACCCCCTACAGAGCAAATGTTATTTCCATTCTACAGTTTTGAAAACTGCAGGGTTGACCTCAGTGCCAACCCTTTGCACAGTCAATCCAGAGCAATTAGGAATGTTTGTCCAGATGTTCACTATTAATTCTAGAGCCAGCATTCTTACAGATAGAGTTGCCTCCAAGGCAGTGTGAGCTTCCCTGAGAAACCTACTGATAAGGGTCAGCAAATGCTATGGCTATTCAGAAACCAAGGCTGACAGGAATGGAGGATCTGAGGTAAAGGAAACGTGAAGTTCAGTGTGCTCAAGTAGAAGTGGCTTCTTCCCTGATAGAATTTTACCTATAATCCTATATAAATAGTTATCAGTTATTAAATTTATTCCCAATTTTTAACTTATTCACAGAAGTGATCATTTCCTTACTTTTTCACACAAAATATGATCCAAGAAGGTAAAGAATGTAGAGGTATTATTATCATTTCGATACAGGGTATCATAATGTTGGTGGACAGCTTTGAGTGATCTTGAGCCCCTCTCAGCTACGCCTGTCTTACAAGTGATGGATTACAGCTGTACATGCTATGCTCATTGTATTCCTCCTATGGTGGCCAGCATTCTCTACACAAAGTATTCAGAAAACGAAATGCTTGCTGAATTAAAAGAAATAGACACTTCACACATGTGTGTACAGGATTACATAGAAATGTATGCTAAAGACAAGTCAGCTCAAATCTGAGCTCTACACTCACATTTCTAAAAGTAAGACATTACAGTGAAGCTCTATGGAGTCTAGGTTTCAGGTTTCAGGCAGAATGGAGCAGTAAGTCCTTCCTATCCTATTTTAGTCTTATCTATAGCCTTGAGTTGCTTTGGGGTAATTTTCTTTTCAGGCAGTTCTGCCCTCAGCCTATAGATTTATGTAAATATGAATTTATATTTGCACTGACTATGCATCCAGGATAGCTATAAGTGTGGCTCAACACATTTATGTTGACCACAGTATCATGCTACAGTTTTCAAAGTTTGGGCAGCCCTGGTAGGCAGAGGTTGGAAAAACACAATGCCTTACATCTGTTTTACATATTTGGCCTTATTTGATACTTAAAAGAGCTCAGTGAGGCAAATTGGGCATATTGTTATGTTTATCATTTTACACACAGGTAATCTAAAGATAAAATTAAGTACATTTTATAGGGCCACAAACATTTTAGTGTGAAGCCAGAACTAGAATGTGATATGGCTTCCATAAGCGGAGGTTTTTGTAGGCTGCCGACTGTGAACAAGTGTATTCTCTGGTATCCCAGACAACAATCTGGTCCCCTGACTGGTACTTCCCGGGCCTGTGGCTGATTTTACGTATGTTTCTCATCAGGCACTAAGCCTTCTGCAGCTGTTGCCTGTGCTTTGTTCAGTGTGAGGTGGACAGTGATGAGGGGTCATGGGTGATGTCACGTCATTGTGTCATGACTAACCTGGAAGAGTGTGGTGGTGAAGCATAAGAAACTACAGCACGGTTCCTTCGGAAGCACTTCTATTTGTTTGCACTGACCAATATAATATCCCCTAGCTATGTGGGGCCATTAAAACACTTGAAATATGGCAGGCACAATGTTAAGAAAACCCATTTTAAAATTTATTTAGCTGATACTTTTATGTAAATTGACAAATTATAATCACATGTATTTATGGGGTAATAATATGTTATGATGTATAATAGTTCAGTATAGTCGCAATGCTGTGCAGTGGGTCTCACAAATTTATTCTTCCTGTCAAATTGAAGTTTCATAAACTCTGACTATCTCTCTCCATTCCCCCACATTCTGATGTCTGATTACCATCTTTCCACTCTATGAGTTTAATGGCTATGGACTGCACACAGAAGTGGAGACATAGTGTTTGTCTAACTATGGTTTGCTCTCTGTAACATAATGTCTTCCTTCAGATTAACTCATGTTGTTGCAAATGACAGAATTTTCTTCCTTTTAGAGGCTACATAGTATTTCATTGTAAATATGTGCCACATTTTCCTTATCCATGGGCCCATTGGTAGATGCTGTTTCTGTAACTTGGCTTTCACAGACATAGCTGCATTAATATAGGAGTGCAGAAATCTCTTCAACATACTAATTTTGAGTCATATGGATCAACATCTAGAAGTCCAATTGTTAGTTTTTATGGTAAATTTATCTTTTTACACAGTGAAAGGCAGAAAAAGTGTATTTATTCAACATGGTCACACTGGGAAAAGAAACAAAGAGATTCAGTGACCCCCCCAAGATAATCTTCAGGTTCCCAGCATGAGGATTAGGTTTAAGAAGATGGCCAGAGTTGTGCATAGCTAAGCAGTTCTGACCAAGACATGCTCCTGCCCACCATTGACTCATCATTGTAGACTCCAGTCTTTCCAGTCATGTAATCTGACATGTCTCTTTCCAGGGTACTAGCCCAGGCTTTAGCCTTTTTATTCCAGATCTCCCCCCTCCCTTTCTTTCTCCTCCCCCCCCGTTCTGTTCTTTTCATTTTTTGGTAAAAACAACACAATTTTTTCCACAATAGGTTTATTAACATATATTTCTTCCAAAAGTATGCAATAACTTCTTTTCTTTACATTCTTGCTGACTTTTGTCTTTGTTTTGGATAACAGCCATTCTGACAGGTGCGAGGCAGTATATCATTGTGGTTTGAATTTGCCATTCCTTAATGAATTGTGATGTCAGACATTTTATTCATGTGTCTATTGGCAATACGTATGACTTCTTTTGAGAAATCTTTATGGTTCTCTTTTGCTAGTTTTCAATCAGGTTATTATTTTATTGCTATAGAGGAACTCAATACATGTAACATGACTATTATATATAATATATACGGAATCGAGATTATTACCTATTTTTAGTAGCAACCCCTTAGCAAATGATGGCTTAAGAGGATTTTCTCTTGTTTCATAGGCTGAGTCTTCACTCTACTCTTTGTTTCCTTTGTTGTGAAGGAGCTTTTTAGTTTGATATGATCTTGTTCCTGTGATTTCACTTCTGTTTCTTCAACTTTTGGGGTCAAATTCAAAAACTCATTGGTCGGACTGATACCACATATTATTTCACTTTTTTCTATGAAAGTAGGTTCATAGTATCTGATATTTTAGTTTTATATGATATGGTTATTTACTTTAAAAACTTAATGCAGTTGACTTTCATTTTTGTGCATGCCAATATCTAACTTTGCTATTGCCCTTTATTGAACAGAGAACACCTTTACTACTATGTATTCTGATATGTGGCTAAGGGTTGCTCTATTAGACAGGATAACCTTAGCATAGTCTCACTGTAACTCAAGACTTTTATAAGGTGAATTTCAGCAAATATTTTCCACAATGTTTCCCCAGATTTTTAACTGCCTATCTATGACATTCTTTTGTCATCTCTCTCTCTCTCTCTCTCTCTCTCTCTCTCTCTCTCTCTCTTCTTTTGGGTTTTCAAGACAGGGTTTCTCTGTGTAATAGTTCTGGCTGTCCTGGAACTCACTTTGCAGACTAGGCTGGCCTCAAATTCACAGAGATCTGTGTTTCAATATTCTTTGAATAGTCCTTTAAAATTTTCATCTGGTATGGGTTGAAAATATAATAACAACCACACAGTTTTACATAAGGTAGGTGTTTGGTGTTGGATGCTGTGACATTTCTACTTAGGGTACTACTCTAGCCACCTCCCTTCCTGAGGCAATGCCTTACAACACTCTATCAAAGTTCACTAGTGGATCCTTCTGTTCCTTGCCAATTTGAGCCATACATTTAGTGCATGGGGCCCTTGCCCAATGTTCCTGATATTACTCCCAGGCCTTTATTCAGGGCTCTGTTCCCAAAGTTAAAGGGTGGCATAGTATGTATCCTTTTGTGCCTAAAGTATAGCTTAGCAGAAACCCATGTCTTCTGGATCATAGTGAAGAAGAAAGGCTCAGTACACAAATGGAAGCGCACATGTATAGAATGGAGACCGTTCATTGAAGAGCAAAGCTAGGGTTGAAGAGATACCATGCAGGAAACAATTTTACCTTCTCACCCTGTCATATTCCAGAGCAGACATGTGAGCAAGAATGAATTTCATTTAGCAGTTTATTAATATGAGACACAACTGTAAATACACATTAGTGTTGGTCTCTACCTGTACTCTTGTCAATCATCTCTGGAGCGATGAAGTAAGATGCCTGGGAAAGGGTGGCATGATTGGAGGGGGCACAGGAATAGAGCCTACTCCACTAATGCTGAGGATTTTACCACAAACCCATTCCTTTAGGAGTTTATTGATGTCTTTTTATGTGTCATGTAGATTTTTCTGATTTGGAAATGACAGTCTGCATTTTAGATGTTGCAGGCTGGTGGAGTGGCAAACATTCATTGTTCGATAACATTTGAGACTATGGATCATACTATATATTAAATTGGTATCATTTATCCATTACTTTGAAATAGTAGCTGTTATGAATTTTGTAGGTGATTAAAGATATACAATAAATGAAATACATTGTTTTTTCCTTGACATTTTATGTGTATTGACTGTACTTAATTCCCAGATTTTTAGTGTGACATATTTAGCCAAGAAAAGTAATTTCTTGGTGTCAGAAAAATCATACCAGAAGAACCTGTAATTTGCCTAACAAACGTCACAGAAGACCTTCATTAGAATGATTTTTTAGGAATGGAGGAGTCATTACATGAGTACAAGAGATGGACACAGGCATTAAATTGAAGTGATTAAATATTAATGTGGCACAGAAGAGTAAGAATGCAGGGAAAGGGAGCTGCTAGAGAGATTAGCAGAACATTTCCTCTCGGGAAGATGGGAGGCAGGGGGTAAAACACCTGGTACAGAAAATGTATGCTCTTCTACACTGAGTGCTAGACACACTCGGCAATGTATGGGCAGAGCCTTCGTTGGTAGAAACCTGTTTTCAGATATAATGTGGCAAAATGATGCATACTTATTTCATTAAAAATTATGGATTAGAAACTCATTTTTAAAACAACCTCAGGAGGAGATGTGCTCTGTTTCTTTTGTGTTCTAGATATAGATCCCACTAGCTAGTGTTTCTGCAGGAAGCCAGTGCAATTACATTTCTCACTTAGCCAGAGATGATGGAGTGGAGTTACACTGCACAAAGTGTAGGGTCACTCAGAAGAGAAAAGAAAGGCTCCATTTGATTAATTATATTCTTGGCTTCTAATTACGCAAGTAGTAAGTGAATCCAATCATGTAGAATCCAAATAAGTGCATGTGATGGAATAAAGCACAGACATGCCCTGCCTCATCACCTTTCTAATGCTGTTTGCCCATCTAGAGGTAACCACTGTTATCAATTCTGAGCACTTCACAATAATAGCGTGCATTTGCATTCTATACTAGCAACAAAAAAAAATAAAGCTTTTAAAACCAGAGAGGGCTCATGTTATGCACTTTATTTTGTATACTGTCCTCAACCTTCTTCCAATTTATTTAAAAGTTTCTTTATAAGAACTTAATTATTTACACTTTTCTGCTACCAAGGCTGTACTTATCCTACTATATTGACTTATCTTCATATTTCTTAAGGCTTCTGGATGCTAGATACAGAGAAGTGGAGTTGTGGTTTCAAAATGTATTCAAATTCAAAATGTATGCTTACTTGAGTTTTGAGGAGAAGCTGCCTAACTACTTTCTAAGAGGTGTGGTGGTTCACATTTAAATATTATGTTAGTCATCTTGTCTCCTCCCTGCATTGTTTCCTACAATCACTAACATTTTAAAATTAAAAACTCTTATCTCAAAGATACATAAACCAGTACACTGTTGTTTTAAATGCTATATATACTGGCCCATTTTTGGAGTTTAATATATTTTCATGGTTATCAGAATTATCTTCACATATATGTTCTTAGTCCTTTGAAAAAACTCTTTATATTTTATTGATATTAATCCCATATTTTTCTTATGACTCAGTGCCCTGTGGAGTCATTTTCTCACGTTTGTAGCTTCCATTTATGCTTTACTCCTCATATATATGACATCCTAAGTTCTGAATTGGACAAAACATTTTCTGTCATTTCATCTGACTCTTGACTTCTATGTATTGCTTAGAATACCTTCATACACCAATGTCATAATGATTTCTGTGTTTGCTTCTATAACATTTAATTTATATATTATTTAAATTAAAACACTTAATCCAATTGGAATTCACTTTTCATGTGCAATATACACACTGACTTTTTCCTAAAAAATGGATTTGATGGAAACCTTCTTTAAGGAGTCTGTAAACTTTTGATAATAAACTTCAAGCCCTAGATTTAAGGTGTATTAACTTCTCAAAATATAGTATGTAACTATTCATTTTTTGTTTTAATGTATTTTATTGAAGTATATTAATTGTACAAAATGATGGCTTTTCATGTGACTTTACACTCATACATGATGTACTTTGATCCTGCTCACTCCTGTTCTTCCATTATTCTTACTGAGTGGCGTTGATATCTTAGAGAGTTTTGGGGTTGCATTTTGCTGATAATTAGTGATATTGAATACTTCCCCATATTTCTTTGCATAGCTGTATGAATTCTTTTGAGAGCTGTTTGTTTATTTATTTTTGAGACAGGGTCTCACTCTGTCCAGGATATCCTAAAACTCACTGTATAATTCATTCTGGCTTTGAACTTGTGGTAATTCCCCTGCATCACCCTCCCAAGTAATGGGATTACAGATATGAACCACCATGCCCTGCTATTATCCAGTTTTATTTGGGTTATTATTTCTTTTCATTATTAGATTTCAGAATTCTTTGTATATTCTCAATAGTAACCCTTGCCAGACGTACAGCTTACAAGCATTTCTCCTATGTTTGAGGCTGTTTCTTGTTTCCATTCCTGAGAAGATTTTAGTTTGGTGTAATCTCATTTGCCTATTTTTCCCTCTTGTGCCTTTGGCATCTTTTCCAAATAAAGTACTTGCCCAGTTCATTGTTTTGGGGTGTTTTCCTGTCGTAGTTTTTAGTTCCAAGTCCTACATGCAAGTCTTTAATCTTTTGATTTGATATTTGTAACTGGGCAGACAAGGAGTTGGTGTTAGTCTGCATGTTGAGTTTTCCGTCACTATTTATTGAAATTATTAAGGCGTTTAACCCTTCCCCAACAAGGACTTCAACAGCACTTATGAAAAGCTATTTAATGGACACAAAACCCAAGCTTCTGCTCTAGGAGTTTCGGTCATGAACAGAAACATGTCATGGCTTACATAGGGCAGGAGGTATTATCATAGTCTTGTCCACATGACCATCCTTGCTCTGAAAGAGATTTTCTCTGGAGCTAAGCATATTTCACAGTAGCTGAAATTGCAGGTTTCTGGTTAGAATAGTTTCATCATTAGCAAATAGAACTCGTTGTCTAAGCAGGTACCAGTGATGGTCACTTCTCAAGGGAAAAGGGCAGATGATGTGTTTCAAGAGGGAGCTTCAGGCTCACAGAAGCAGAATCTAGCAGTTTAGCAGTTGGACCCTAACTATGTAGAAGGAAAACTTTGACTTACAGTTCGCTTTCTAATTCCTATGTAAAGTGTGTTAATCATCTTCAATTAGTGTTAAAGCTTGATATGTCCCTTTTCCCCTTCAAAAAGACTGTCTTTATCCAAGGTATTTTTGTACTGCTGTCAGAGCACTTCAGTTTGCTCACGTAGACTTACTTCTAGTCTTCTTTGTCCTTGTCAGTATGTCTGTATGTATGTCAATACCTTGCCATTTTGATTCACAGCACTGGAGTTTATTTTGAAGTCTGGTAGTGTCATTATTCCTGCTTTTGTTCTTTGTACTTATGTTTATTTTATCTAGTAAGGTTTTTTAATTTATTTATGTGATTCCATGCTAATTTTATTTTGTAGTTCTGTGAGGAATGCCACTAGTGGATAAGTAGGAATTGTTTTGAATCTTGTAAAGTGTGGTAATTTTAATAATAGTTATTCTTCATTTTTCTTTTTTATTAGTAATTTATCTTTTCAAAGAGCCAGTTTGAATTTCACTTATTTTTTTCTTGTTGGTGTTCTAGTTTTAGTTGCATTGGTTTATGTTAAGTGTTTAAGAATTACTTTCCTCAGTTTATTTAGGCCTACATTTCAAGTCTTTATCTGTTGAGGTGGAAACTTGGTTTATTGACTTAGAATTTTCTTATTTTCTCATATATGTATTTAATACTTCAGTTTGCTTCTGAACATCATCTTTGATGAACACATTTTGATAAATTATATTTACCTTTTAAGATGTTTTGATTCTGAAAATCAGATTTCTTTTATGTTTTCTTTGAACCATGTGTCACTTAGAAATATTGTTTAATTTTCAAATATTTGGGAATAGTTATTTTTTTTTGTTGTTTTTTTCGAGACAAGGTTTCTCTGTGTAGCTTTGGCGCCTTTCCTGGAACTCACTCAGTAGCCCAGGCTGGCCTTGAACTCACAGAGATCCGCCTGCTTCTGCCTCCCAAGTGCTGGGATTAAAAGCGTGCGCCACCACCGCCCGGCTGCTATTTTTTCATTATTGACTTGTAGCATAAATCACTATGGATTTATATTCTTCTAGATTTGTTAATTTATGTATTCTGAGATGTAACATGGTCTACTTTAGAGAACATTTGATGTGAGCTGGAGAACAATGTGTGTCCTACTATTTTTCTACCTCTCTAGTCTATTGGCCAATTTGTATTTCTTTGTCAGTGTAATAGTATATTGAACACCATGGCTTAACAGTGAGACCTAACATTGGCCAGTGTCTGTCTTCCAGTTTGATTCTCCTTAAATATTGTTTGATATTTAGCATGAGTTGCTTCTCCATATAAACCATGAGATCAATTTGTTGATGTCTATATAATAACACATTGGGATATTGATTGGGATTACATTGAACCTATCTATCTAATAGGGAGGAACTGCAGTTTTGATAATGTCAAGTTTTATTATGACTGTAGAATTCAAGAGTCTTAATTCATTTTTCTTTTTGAACTTTTTAAAAAATTATGAATTTGTGATTTCCCTCATGTATATCTTATGCATATTTGTTAAGTTTCTCTCCAAATACTTGTTTTTTTGGGTTGTTTGCCCTATAACCTTATCTCTCTGACTGATTACTGACTTTCAGCTTATCGACATTTTTCTAAAATTGAGCATTGACTTTCAAGCTTCTAGAATATTGAAACTTACAGTAGAAACCCAATATTATTTGTGTATTTAAAGCATTCCATCAAATTAAAACCAAGATATATGGAGTTTAACAAGAAATAGGAAGTGAATCAAGGATCAAGAGTGTCAAGTTCTGGGAACTCAGGAAGATGGTGTGCAGTGTGAGGAAGTGTACTGTTTCTTATGACAAAATAAGATTGCTACTCAGGGGTCAGCTGTTGACAGTCCCATGCAGAATGTTACACATTTGGAGATTTGCAGACATGCTAAAGCTTTTCTTTTTCTTTTGGCTTACTCCATAACACAGGCTGACTTTGTAGTTCAGGTTAACATTCAACTCACGATCTTTTTGTGGCAGCCTCTCGAGCTTTGGGATGATGGTGTGCAACCAATGCCAGGTGTGGTGGTTTGAATGAGAATGACCCCCATAGGCTCATATATTTGAATGCTTAGCCATCAAGGGGTGGGCTGGTTGAGAAGGATTAGAAGCTGTGGCATTGTCAGAGAAGGTATGTTGCTGGGAGTGGGTTTTGAGGTTTCAAAAGCCCATGCTCAGGCTCAGAGTTTTGTTCTCTGCCTGCTGCCTGCAGGTCAGGATGTAGCTCTTATCTACTGCTCCTGTGCCGTGTGTGCTGTCATGCCCCTGCCACGATAATAATGGACTAACCTCTGAAACTGTAAGCAAGAGCCCAGTTAAATGTTTTTTAAAAAATAAGTTGCCTTGGTCATGTTTCTTCACATCATCAGAACAGTGACTAAGACATGAGTTTAGCAAACCATTCAATTCTAATCCTTTCTAAATTTTTAGCATTTAACACAGTGCTTAATAAGTAGAAGGTGCTTAATATATACAAATTGAATGGGTAAAGCACAAAGGAATATATCACTTAAAAAGCTATATTTAAAATGAAAATTAAGTTAAACTGAAATGACATTTCACATTCCTGTTAAGTAATATGAGGAAATTAATTCCAAAAGTTTAAATGTTTCGCATCTTAGTTTCTGTAAAAATGCTTAATTATGAGGAAACACTCCTGTTACTTTAAAAGTTTCCAAATGTTGGGGTAGATTGGCATTTAGATGATGATTCTAAAGTTTCAATCATAGCCTTCTCTTCCTGTATCACATATGAGTAAAAGTTATTTCTTGAGCAATATCCTTGAAATTAGCATGCATTCTCAAACTTGTGGGAAGAGGTTTTATATTCTAGTTACATTTCCTTGCATTTTCCCAGGGCTTGTAGTTTTTCTGGGCTCCCCAGAGGCATAAGATTGGAAACTCTCTTCTTTCATGCGTTTTCTTATCTAATTGTAGAGAAAACAGTAGTTCTTCTCTGCCTTTAAAAAGTGGAAGAACATCGTTTTCTATCTTGTTGTCTTCCCTATGTCTATCCTTTCATTTTATTTTATTTTTTCCATTAAGTTTCATGAGTTTATTAAACCACCTCCAGCTGACTGACAGGAGGAGCTCGTGATAAAATAGAAGCTATCTGAGGAAAGCTATTGGAGATGGAATCTGCGCACATACTAACCTAATAAAGCATATGAAATGAATGATAATAGCAAAAATGCCTTCACATTAAAAGTCTGCTTTTTATGGTTTTCCAATTTTTATACAATTACAAGATAAAAATAAAAACCTTTAAATCTTAATTATTTTCTCTTTTTTGGACCGATATTCATTTTCCTCTAAATTTCATGACTTGTAGAACTTAAAATAAAGTTTAAGGTTTGTTTATTTTACTTTATGCATATTAATGTTTTGTCCGTATGTGTGTCTATGCACCTGCAGAGTTCCTGGCTCCTGGGGCGGCGAGGAGAGGGCATCCAGTCCCCTGGAACTGGAGTTAAGGAGGGTTGTAAGCTGTCATATTGGTGCTAAGAATCAAACCTTGATCCTCCGCATAAGCAACAAACACCCTTAAGCTCCAAGCCATTTCTCTTGCCCCACAGCCTGTGGAACTTTTTATATAATAAACTCATTCAAATGAAAGATTGTGTCTTCCAAAGAAAAAGGTGGATGTCTTAAAGGGCACAAAGAATGCTGGAAAATGTTTCAGTTATGGATTATTTCATTATTCTTATATTCACCTGCCCTTCAGCCCTCTTCAACCCTAAGCTACATGATCTTTAGGATAAAAAAGAAGGCTTATATATTTTTAAATAATCAAAAACAGACAACCAGGGAGCCTGCATGGACCTGACCTGGGCTCTCTGTATATATGTTACAATTGTGTAGCTTGGTCCTCTTGAGGGACTCCTAACAGTGGGAGCAGGGCCTATCTCTTACTCCTTTATAGGCTTTTGGGACCTTAGTCCTCACACTGGGTCACTTGCCTAGTCTTAACACGTGGGGAGGTGCTTAGTCTTACTGTAACTTGATAGGCCATGTTTTGTTGCTATCCATGGGAGACCTGCTCTTTCCTATACAGAAATCGAGGAGGAGTGGATTGGGGGTGGGGACAGAGGTGGAATGGGGAGAGGGGCTAGGAGGAAGGGAGGGAGGGAAACTGTGGCCAAGATGTAAAATAAATAAATAAATTTATTTAAAAGTATTGAAAAGAAGAAAAATCATATTTAAAGAGCAACACTCAAGTCAGGAAATGTTTTCCTATTATGATTTTCCATGATCAGGTGTCTAATCCAAAAATAAATACACAGAANGCAACGAAATGTTTATTCCTGGGTGCAGTGTCAACTTTAGTTTTTTGTTTTTTGAGGATAAAAATGTAACTATGTCATCCCATGGGCGTTGTTTGGCATGTGGGGATTCATCAGGCTTTCTAAATCAAAGCCATATTATTTTCAGTTCTACAAAGCCAGGAATATTACCAGTGCTGCCCTGATTTTTAGTCCCTTGAAGTTTGAACAGCAATGTATAATGATCATGTGCTTGGTGCTCTACTGAACCAATTATGATACTATGTTTTAAAATTTAAACACATATTGATGGTTGTGTGTGTTGGTTGTGTGTGTTAGAGTGTTTGTCTATGAGTGTGGCTGCACACATAGCACTGTGCATGTGTGGAGATGAGAAGACAACTTGCAGGAGTTCCACTCACACCCACTATGTGAGTTTTGGGAATTGAACTCAAGTCATCATGATTTGTGGGAAATACCTTTATCTGCTGAATCTATATTTATAGTATTCTTATGTTAAATAAAATAGTAGACATTTGCCCCAGAAGGGACAGAGAGAATTATTTCAGAGAAATTTGTAGCTCTTTTAATGAATATGTCCATTTTCTTTGACAGGCTTATTTCCCAGGTCCTACCAGGCAGATGAACTCAACAAACCATTCCCAGGTGGCAGAATTCATCCTCCTGGGGCTCTCTCAGGTATGGGAACTTCGGTTCCTATTCTTCACTGTCTTCTCAGCAGTGTATCTTTTGACTGTCACTGGCAATCTTCTTATTGTAGCCATAGTGACCTCCGACCCACGCTTGCACACAACTATGTATTTTCTCCTAGGCAACCTTTCATTCTTGGACTTCTGCTATTCTTCCATCACGGCCCCCAGGATGCTGGTTGACTTACTCTCACATAGACCAACGATTTCCTTTGGAGCCTGCCTGACGCAGCTGTTCTTTTTCCACTTCATTGGAGGCATCAAGATATTCCTGCTGACTGTCATGGCATATGACCGTTACATCGCCATTTCTCACCCCCTACGCTACACGCTAATTATGAACCAGACAGTCTGCGGGCTCTTCATGGCAGCCTCATGGGTGGGGGGGTTTATCCATTCCATTGTACAAATTGGACTGACTATCCATCTGCCATTTTGTGGTCCTGACAAGCTGGACAACTTTTATTGTGATGTCCCACAGCTAATCAAATTGGCCTGCACTGACACCTTTGTTTTAGAGCTTCTGATGGTGTCTAACAATGGTTTGGTCACCCTCATGTGTTTTCTGGTGTTGCTGGGCTCCTACACAGCCCTGCTTGTGATGCTCCGAAGTCACTCGAGGGAGGGTCGCAGCAAGGCCCTTTCTACTTGTGCCTCTCATATTGCTGTGGTGACTATAATTTTTGTTCCTTGCATCTACATCTATGCAAGGCCTTTTAGGACATTCCCCATGGACAAGGCAGTTTCTGTGCTGTACACGATGGTCACCCCTATGCTGAATCCTGCCATTTATACTCTGAGAAATAAAGAAGTGATTGCGGCCATGAAGAAGCTGTGGAGAAGGCAGAAGGACTTTCTTGGTCCCTCAGAGCATTGACTACTCAGCAGTAGCCAGGATTTGAGGAATTGAAAAATGATTCAGAAGATCCATAAAGTAGATAAAACTCCATGCCTGTTGCTTAAAAACAGTTTTAAACCATAGTTAGTTTCTGGTGTCTAGTACATGAGTAGAATATTCCAGAATTGCTACGTGCCTTCTAGGAAAAAAAAGAAGTAGCAACTGTTACATAATTTAGAGAGCACATTCCAGGATGGGTGTGATGCTTACCATGCTAAGAATGTTCCAGTTTAAGCTGCAATATACCCACAAGTAATGAAGCTGGTAGCCTTTTTTGGTATTTCTTGGATACAAAATCAGAGGATTTTTTCAATTTCTTAGAGGCAGGTGATTAAAATAAATGTACAATCTTATGTATATTTCAGGAGGCTGAATGATTGTCAATGAAGAAAGAAAATATTCTTGGGCAAGTTAGTTTTGCCTTCATAGTTTCTTAATGTCATAGTTGTTATCATCACCATTGTCACTGTTATTACCATACTCATTGACATCATCATCACAATCATCATCATCATTGTCATCATCACCATGGAGCTTGGTGAGAGCTCAGTGTGTCAGGCATTGAATGTAGTGGTTTATACTTATTATCCATTTTAATTCCCTCAATATTATTTGAATTATTTACCATCATCAATTTTAAAGATGAATCAATTGCAGATTAGAGATACTGAATAATTTGTTTAAGTACTCAGCTTATTTCTGGAACNGAACCTAGGTCTTTACACTTTTAAGCCCAAATCCTACATTGTATTCAAAACTTCTTTTTGTGTGTTAGGGTGAGTCTCCCTGGAAAAGACAGATATGGCATTTTACATTGGACTAGGTAGGTGGTGTTTGGAGAATGAGGTANNCTGGGAGGGTGATTCTTGAACTGTACACATGAAGATTAGGGAATTGGGGGAGGAAGTTTGGAGAATTGAAGAAGAATTGACTTCAGGGCACTAACATCCAGAACACTGGTGAGNTGGTTTGTGTAAAAATAATCCTCATAGGCTCAAATGTTTGATGGAACCATTGGGGAAAGAGTAGGTAGGTGGTGTGGCCTTGCTGNAGGAGGTGTGTCACTGNATGTGGACTTTGAGGTTTCAAAAGCCCNTGCCANGCTCAGTTAGCTCTCTTTCTGTCTCATACTTGTNGATCAGATGTAAGGTCTCAGCTACTGCTCCAACATCATGCCTGTCTGCTTGTTTNCATGGTCCCTGCTATGANGATCGTGGGCCATCTGGAACTGTAAGCCCTCAATTAAATGCTTTCTTTCATAAGTTGNCTTGGTCATAGTGCTTTGTCACAGGAACAGAAAAGTATTAACTAAGGCAACTGGTATGTATGCATCTGTTTCTTCCACACATGTCTTTCANGTTCAGTTGTCTGCCACTGTCCAGAGTGGAGGTTGACTGTTGTGATATGCTCCATCCTCTGGTTCTTGAACAGACGGTGATATGAGAGGATTCATAAGTATCCTTTGCAGCTCCACTTCATGCTCAGAAGCTTTGGATTTTCTTTGCCATGCTTTCCTGATTTACTNAGGCTCAGACACTACATGTGAAAATGATGGACCTGCCTCAACTGAATGTACCAGGCTTTGCTGTTTCCCCATGGGAGACGTTACCTTATCAGAGGAGGGAATGGGGGTGGGTTGGGGGGGAGAAGGCTTGAGGGGGGAGTCTGTGGTTGGTATGTAAAATGAATAAAACATTTCTTAATAAAGAANAAAAAGGAATAACAAATGCTTCTGCTTTCTAAGCCAGCTATGAACTTTTTCCTTGGAAAATTTCATACTTGCATACTATGTATCATAATCATATCCAAAATCCCTCCAAATTCTCCCAAGATTCCTTAAACACTTCTCCCTCTCAAACCCTCCCTTCTTTGTAACCCTTTGGGTCCAATTAGTGCTACCTATATGTATATGGGTGAGTCATCATCCACCTGGGCATGGTACAATGAATTTTCATGATATTATTATTATTATTTTTTAGTTTTTAAAATTCATTTTACATACCAACCACAGATCCCCCTCTTATCTCTCCTCCTGATCCCCCCAAAGCCTCCTCCCAGACTACCCCACCCCCTCCTCCAAAAGGGTAAGGCCTCCCTCCATGGGGAGTCAACAAAGACTGGTACATTCAGTTGAGGCAGGACCAAGCCCCTCCCCCCTGCATCATGGCTGAGCAAGGTGTCCAACCATACATAGGTAATGGACTCCAAAAAGCCAGCTCATGTACCAGGGATAGATCCTGATTCCACTGCCAGGGGCTCCTCAAACAGACCAAGCTACACAACTGTCTCCCATATGTAGAGGGCCTAGTCCTGTCCCAGGCAAGTTTTACAGCTGTGTCTAAAGTTCATGAGTTCCTACAATCTTGGTTCAGTTGTCTCCATATGTTTCTCCATCATGGTCTAGACCCCCTTACTCATATAATCCCTCTTCCCTCCCTTCGTCAGGACTCCCAGAGCTCGGCCTGGTGCTTGGCTATGGATCTCTGCATCTGCTTTCATCAGTTACTGGATGAAGGCTCTATGATGACAGTTAGGTTATCCACCAATCTGGTTACTGAGGTAGGTCAGCTCAGGCACCCTATCCACTAGTGCTAGTAGTCTAATCTGGGGTTGTCCTTGTGGATTCCTGGGAATTTCCCTAGCACCAGGTTTCTCCCTTACCCTATAATGTCTTCCTCTATCAAGATATCTCTTTCATTGCTCACCCACTCCATCCCTCCTCAAGTCATGACATTATTTTTGGGACAAAGCCTTGCAGTATGGTCCAGGCTGTTCTCAAACCCATGATTTTTCTGTCTCAATCTCCTAAATTCTGAGATTTTAAGTGTGTATTATCACACTTGGCTCATGGTTATCACCTTGATATAATGATTACAAGACTTAGATTGGTAGGTATCTTTTGTGCCTGTCTCAGCCACACAATAAATATTTGAAATAGCACAATAAATACATGTTTTAAGGAAGCTATTTAAGCATTTGATTTATTGTTCTCAGAATGCTTGCCCTGTGAACTACAAAATGGTTCTGGTAGAGTATAAAATTAATGTATCTGAGTTAGACTGGTAGCAACACAGATGACTGGAAATTAAATGATCGTTTTTCACCTAATTCAGATCCAAACTTGAAATGAAATATATGAGGCTGAGAAATCTAAAGAGTTTTGTAATCTTAGAAATTGTTAGGTTTTAAAATTGCTTGGCAGAATGATATATATTGGATGATGGTTTTGCTAGGGAAGTGTAAACAAACACCTCTGAGAGGGAACTGATGGCAGACAAAATTAATGATACCACTGAAGTTCAATTTATGTTGCGTTTATTAGATTANTGACAAAAGTGTGGACAACTCAAAGGCAGATGCATTACTGAAACCTCTTCAAGCATGGGGAATGAAATAATAAAATAAATAATGAAAGTTATGACCCAGAGCTCTCTGCATGACCTGCATGGAGCTAGACAAGAGGAAGNGTTTCCTCTACTCAGCAGTTTTCACTGCTATCTAACCTTCAGGAGGGATGGGTCTTGCAAACCTTTTAAATTTCAGGGACTTCTTGAGACTTGTGGGTTGTTCACNTNCAAATCTTAATGGCTCAACCTTTAGAGATTCCCGAGTTTTAATGAGCTTCCTTCCAAGATGGAATGTTGTACTTCAGAACAAATTACTAATCAAAAGTTTATTATGTCTTTCTTCTAGATGGGAAGTGTATTTTTTTCTATATGATTTAGTTGGCAAAAGCAAAATGATAAAACAATTGTCAAAAGACTGACACCTTCTTTTGATTTTTCTGGTTGAAATCACTGCTTATCATTTTCAAAAATAGGTCGGTACAGATCNAGTACCCTGATGTGTATTGACAGTGGTTGGAATTAAGAACAGTGAGTTGACTGGCCATCTATCCATTGCCATTTGGCATGTACAACTGAAGGACCCTCTATATTTTTTAAATGATTTGCATGAGGTGGGATGAAATTTATTTGGCTTGCTTACAGTATGAAACAGTCTAACTGGTATCTCTCAGCTATGCATGCTTAATGTATACAGTATCATATATTATCTGCTTCTATCTCTCTCCATATCTATACCTACATCTATCTATCTATCTATCTATCTATCTATCTATCTATCTATCTATCTATCTATCTATCTATGTACGTATCTATCTATCTATCTATCTATCTATCTATCTATCTATCTATTCATCTCTCTATCTACCTACCATTCTTATTACTGAAATATAATTTTAGTAATGATACTTGCTCTGATCATCTATTAGAGAAGTATGTTTGACCAGACCTAGGTATAGTCTATATTTCTTTTGGAATCTGTGATTTCTAGAGCACCAAATCATTTTTGTTATCCAGGCAAGCATGATGGCACATATTTGTAATCTCAGAACTCATGAAGATCAATGAAGACTGTGAGTTCAAAGTCAGCCTGGGATACATAGAAGATTACATCTCAAAAAGCAAACNGTGTTGTATTCTGATTTAAAAAATAAAAACAATAAATAAATTAGACAAATAGCAATGAACAGCAAGATAAAAACAGAATAGAAAGATTGTTATTATATACTTTAAGGATTCAGTGCTCTACAAACAACTGGAATCCTTTGCTTAATTTGTGCCACATGTTACTAAACTGAAATAAAAGTGTTATCGCATTCTGTCATTTTCAAAGAGATATAAGATTAAGATTACCTCAATATTAAAAAAGTCACCCAACTCAATCTTGTTTTAAGTTAATTTTTATAATATTCTCTCTCTCTCTCTCTCTCTGTGTGTGTGTGTGTGTGTGTGTGTGTGTGTTGGGGGGCATATATAACAGCATGTATATGGAGGTCAGAGGATAATTTGTTAATTTGTAGTGGTTAGTTCTCTCCTCATATTGTGTGTGGTCTGTGGATCAAATTCAACATCTTCAGTCTTAGGGGCAAGCACCTTTACCTGTTGTTGAACCATCTTGATACTCTCAATATATTGTATATACAAGGAAGCCTACAAAATATAAGAAAACATTTTGCATATGTTCAAGGACAATAAAATGGTTTTATTATTCTCATTAAAATGATATTTCTTATAAACAATTGAGCATCATTAACTGGCTCTTGCTGACCTCTCCATCCATAAGTCTATGTTATAGGCTTTCAAAGTCCTGGATGTGTTAATGTACTATTGGTATAATAAGGTTTCCTTATAGGCTTTCAAAGTCCTGAATGTGTTAATGTACTATTGGTATGATAAGGTTTCCTCAGAATCATGGGAGAGGATTGCATATGCTTTCATACTTTCAAATCTAGCAGAGGAGGAAAGTAATCATCAGTCTCACCCAGGTATTAATCTAGTGAGCTACAATAAGGAGATGCCTGAAAAATAGGCCCTTGGTGCAAGAGTGGCATGCATGTTTTTGGGAGTAACCAATCACCTTTAAATTGGATTTAAGACTTGCTTCATGAGATGGAATCCATATCTGATACTGTCAATGAGGCCAAGACCATGAGTCTAGATAGGTCATAGGCCCTAGGGGAAACCTAAGGATGTTTGAGAAACCCCTATGGAAACCTACTGTTTTGTAAGCTTCACACACATATATAATATATTTATTTGCATTTATACATATTTATACAAATATAGGTATTGGAGTTATCCTATAAGCAGATATTGCTCATCCCAGGAGCTATAGGTTGCCAGATAAAATGCTCAAGTTTTTAGTCCTGGAGATCATCAAAATAATACAAGCTTTTGCAATTGCTCTTGGTTGGCCACCAGAATTTAGTGATAAGACCTCTTTGTTACACACACCACACACATTGGTTCCAGGACATGGAAGAATCAATTTGGTATTGAATAGGACACTTTCTTCCTGCTGGCTTTTCATAGTACTGGAAGATGCTATNTAGGCTTCTGGGGGGAAAGTCATTAACACTCTTACCTGGCTGTGAACAATGTGAGCTTCAGTAATGACTGGCACAGCAAGATATGCCAACTGGTGCATTAGTGAACGAATGTTATGATGGTAACCAATTGTTTTCTGATTGGATTTGAGGCCTATACTACAGGAGGGAATTTATTNCTGGTACTATAAATCTAGCCCAAAACCCATGGCTGGGGAGGTTACAGGCCCTAGAGATGAACTTACTAATATTATTTTNGTAAATGCACATGGTATCAAAGTGCTCTCTAAATACATTCTTAGACCTCATTGGAGAAGTTTAATTTTACAGTGGGAAGCACTTCATATAGAAACTCAGAACTTAGCAAAATGCAGAGAACACGTTTCTGTGAAGTGCTCAGTCATAAATTGGACATCTGCATCACAAACCCCTTTTCTCAAAACTTAGGGACCATGTGGGAAGAGAGGGTGGAAAGGTAGTGAGAACCAGATATTGGGGAGGACTGGGGCAGAGCAGTACTCTCTTGACATGACAAGACAACTGTGCCTATTAACTCTCAGCAGCTATGGTTATTTACACAAGACCTAAACAAGATCAAATCAGTCAACATTCCAATATGGATGTCAGAAGGGCTCACAAGTTCCCTCCCATAGCTGAAGAGCAACTGAGAGTTGATG
>LZPO01008482.1:0-11656 GCA_001675575.1 Neotoma lepida | reverse complement strand
CATCATCCTAGGCTTTAAAAAAAGATCACAGATGAATTGAGTCTGGGAAATACAGAGATCTTCTTGGACTGCCTGTGACCATGTACTTTCTGAAAATCAGGGAAAGTATATCCAGTGCTCGGGGAGGGGTGTCCTGCCAATGAAGGGCCCACGCCCCCTTAGATGCTGGCCACATTCTTATACAGAAAGGCACTAGGATGAGCTTCAGGCCACTGAATATTTTCTGGCAATCAGTTATATATCTCTGATAATTCTGCCCCACATGCATACTCTACATCTCTGTAATGAATGCAGAAGCGTAGCAACACAAGCATACATCCACCATTTCTGAAAATAGGCTTCATTCACAACCATGCAAGATCAGAATGATCCACTTTATGCTTACGGCAAGGAAACTATTTCTTGATTCACCTACCTACGTTTTACCAAAGTAGAGTCCTGTGAAAGTTCAGAAGCTGTATCTACTCAGCTCATCGGACAGTACACATGTAATAGGCCCTTCATATCGAAGTAACATTAGGCCCTTCATATCGAAGTAACATTGCCCCTTCATGTTCAAGTACAACTGGAGTTTCTTTGTCAAAGTAAAACACAGAGAGAAGAGAGTTGGGAAAGTCTGCTTTCTTCCTTGAATTTCAGTTTCTGCANAGTTGTATGATATTGACAATAATACTTACACAAGGTTTATTTGTCAAGGTTAAATCTGACAGTTTACACATGGGTTATTTGTGTCAACATGGGGCTAAGAAATTAAAATGCAACACATAGATAATGCCACAGAGAAACAGCCTTTGTGTGGCCATTGTACTTATCATACAACTTTCCTGCTAGAAGCTGCTCTTGCTCAGTGAGATTTTGATTGATTTCCCATAGTGCTGAAGGATAACATGGAAACTCATGAGTACCAAGGGGTTACAATGTGGAACTTTCCAGGCTCCTGCTTTCCTGACAANGAGTCCTTTTCTTCCCACACTAATCCTCTTTTCTTTTTCTGTTTTAACTCTTCCTAACTGCTTGACACAATGTCTGTCATCTTNGTGCTTGTGTGTNCAGTAGGCCTGTGCTGGATGAAGTCAGTGAGGCTGCACCTCCTTGAGGCCTCCCAGCCTCCGCAATGCTGCCTTCATCTCTTTGTTTCGTAGTGTGTAGATGATGGGGTTAAGCAAGGGAGTAATGACTGTGTAGAAGACAGCTACCACCCCATCCAGAGGTTCCTGTGAGCCAGGCCGTAGGTAAATGAAGGTGCAGGGCACATAGTAAACGATGACCACAGTGAGGTGGGCAGCACAGGTGGAGAAGGCATTGCGACGCCCATCTGCAGACCGGATTCTCAGGATGGCAGCTACGATGTAACCATAAGAAGTGAGAATGAGCATAAAGCATGTGAGGGCCAGGAAGCCAATGTCTACAAAGGTGACTAACTCATTGATGGTGGTGTCCGCACAGACTAGACGGAGAATGGCAGGGATGTCACAGAAGAAGTAGTCAACTCGGTTTGGGCCACAGAAAGGCAGCCTGAATATGAAACTTGTTTGGAAAAGTGAATGGATGGTCCCTCCAATCCAGGTGCCCAAAGCTAGGTAGTTACAGACACTGCGAGTCATGATGGTAGCATAGTGTAAAGGCTTACAGATGGCCAGGAATCGGTCATAAGCCATAAGTGTGTAAAGAAAACATTCAGTGCAGCCCAGGAAATGGAAAGAAAACAGTTGAATCACACAGCCCCCAAAGGAGATAATTCTACTATCCAAGAGAAAGCCAGCTAGCATCTTTGGTACAATAGCAGAAGAAATGGTCATNTCTAAGAAGGAGAGGTGACATAGGAACCAATACATGGGCCGATGGAGCCGGATGTCCACCAAGACAGTGAGGATGATGAGCCCATTGCCAGAGACAGTGAGGAGGTAGATGACAAGGAATGCTAGGAAGAGTGGGAACCCGAGCTGAGGTGGGTGGTGCAGGCCCACCAGAATGAAGTGAGACACAGAAGTCTGGTTGCCGCTTTGCATGTCCTTGGTAGTCACATCTGACAAAAGACTACAGAAGGAAAGGCTTAATGCTCTTGTGAAGTCTCCAGCCATGGTACATATATTCTGCATTATTCTCAAACAGGCATCGAAAAGATTTTCTCCCTTCCCTTTTTCCCTGCCTCCCTCCTCCCCTCCCTCCCTCTCTCTCTTCCTCTCTCTGTCTTTCTCTCCCTCCCTCTTCCTCCTCTCTCTTCTGTATTACTCGCTTGTTCCTTATCATTTTTTCCCTCTAACCCCCTCTGATAGAGATTGTATTTTCTTGCAGAGAACGTCTCAGTGCTAAAACTAATGAACTATTCTCCTTGTCCATAGTTTTTTTTCCAAAGTTTCAGTTATAGTCACCCATAGACTAAGAATATTACTTATCTTACTTTTTCAAGAGTGTAAGAACACATAACTTTTACTGGAGTATATTATTAGTTTTTATTAACAGTTGTTGCAAATCTTATCCTTTCAACTTTCTGGACTGCCACAGACATTGCTGTTCTGTGACAAGTTATCACACTACATTATCAGTATTCATCATTCTGATCTGTGCAATGTTCAAGAAGGCTTTGACTGAGAATATCAGGGCCATTCTAACTGCTTCATCTTTGTTTTATGTACCTTAAGGTAAACTCTGAAGATCATTTGGATCAGAAAACTCCAAGACAAGGTTGACCTTTGCTAAATGGCACTCAAAGACTCTCCTGTTATGCACAATGCTTTAGGTCTCAGCTGTCTCTGTTCCCAACACCTGTAACATTTAATAAAGTCGCATCTCCAAAGAATCCCTGTTACTATACCTCTCCCTCCCCTGCTCTTCCTGAAGCCTGCTGATGAGCTCTGCCTGGGTGAGAATCTGCAGTGAGGCCGCTACCAGCTGTTTACCTCAGCTTCTTCTTGCATGTTGCTGCTCCGTAAGGAGGCCCATTTCTGCAGCTTTANGGGTCGTGACCCTTCTTGCTTGTGAAACTGTGCTGTTTCTGCTTCCAATCTTATAGCCTTCGTGATGTTATGGGCANTGCAGTCAATTGGTTTTGGCCTCTGGAGTCTTGTTTTCTGCTAAGCAGGTTCTTCCTTCCTGTTAATCGGGTTCTTCCTTCCTACAGTCTCAATGGGGTAGGAGTTAAGGGGGTACTGAGATTAACTCTGCCTTTTCCATTGGGGGCAATTAACTTACTAAGTGTAAATAAATTTCACTGGGCTTTGTTATCAGAAGACCTTTTGGAAATTTGCTGAGTGGCTAGTAGTATCCCTGTAGCCCAGTATCCTGATGAGAGCAGGTGCTTGGTAATCCACGAGAGTCCCCTTCCTCGTCTCTGGGTTTTAGTTTTCTCACTTTGAAACTTCAGATAATTCTGAATTGCTCATATATTCCATGAAGGTCTGGGTGGAATCTGAAAGAACCTTAAAGCTAAAGGTATTGAACAAATGCCACATATTAATTACTTTAAATGAGCCATTCAAATTTAACTTGGAGTNAATCACTAGGATGTTGTATTAGAGTATGTCACACTATCTGGGGCAGAGTGGTGTCTGGTCATCAGGGTGAAAACAGATGGACTGTGAGGGCCTTTGGATAAANGACTCAGAGCACATACCATGTTACACTTGAAGAAATGGAATTATAGAAAGTAAGGTTATCTCCAAAATTAATGTCTTACAACTGAATGAATTAAATTCTACTCAAGTCTATGTTAACAGATGGCATGAATTCATTCAGCTCTAGGCAAGAAGCTTGTAGTTTTGAACCAGAAATGGCAAACTATAGATAGTGAAAAATGCTAAAATATATTTTGTCTAGTGTCNAACATAGTTTAGTTATTAAAGAAATTGTTACTCCATGTTTTAAGGAACATATTTGTGAATTAACACATTTCACTGTACCTGTTTTTGAATAAATTATTTTGTAATTAAGGAATCACACCAAGTACTTTGGTTTGTGATTGTCAGCTTATTTCCCTATTGCATGGGAATTATTTTCTTTACTTCCTGATTATGAGAAGTGTAAATCAGGTTTATCATTGCTAGTAGATCACTCCACATAGAGAAAGTAAGGTGGAAGGGACTTAGGACTGCAGCTACATCATCTTTCCGTTACAGGAAGCACTCCTAGTCTAATAGTATACATTTAGAAAGAAAAATGTGAGGAGAGGGAACACTTGTTTGTACAGGAGGCTCTGACTTCAAATACTGGTATGGATCTCTGGTCTTCAGAAGTTAGGACACATGTTTATCTATTTGGGAAACTAAATGCTTGTTAGTTCTTTAACTCTAGACTTGATTTTCTCCACAGGTGAGTATATGGAAGGAAGGAGGGGAGGCTTTATCCAAGGAGACACTATCATATTTTCTTAACACTTTGAAACAGAAGAAAAAAAAGAAAAGAAAAACAGAGTAGGGGAAAATTTGTTTTAAGAAGATAAGAAGAAAGGAAGGAGAGCACGAAGGAAGAGGAAGGACATCTGGGACCCAAAAGGTAGATAAGAGTCTCCTAACCAGAAGTCGAGTGATCTAGATAGCAGTGANTGCAGGCTGGTTGGATTGCTCAGTGTGAAAAGGTGTTTCTGCCCAAGCCTGATGACCTGAGTTTCACTTNCCAGAACCCATTTACAGGTGACTGGAGAGAACCAAATTCACCAAGTTGTACCAAGGCAGGCATGTGCCTCCTCCTGTAATGGTATATACAAANTAATAATTACTNTAANTATTAAAAATTAAAGAAAGAGTAAGTGGGATTTTTCTGAAATGAAAGACTTTATGGTGAACAACCATAGATTTTGAAGGGGGGTCATTTACTCATNTTGTTAGGCTTAATGTATTTTAAACTCTCTGTNAGNAAGACTNCTTACTGTTATGAATTTAGATATACAGACACTGAGGTCTAGTAACTNCATTTCAGNAATATATTGTTAGTAGAAGCATAAGTACATAAGTTTACTCACTCAAGTATTTGTGCTTGATACATGGTTTATAATGGCAAAACAGTGGAAAACCAAGTCAAGATGAATGAATAAGTAAAAGTATTACATCACCATGACATATTAAACAGCAGCAGAGAAAACTGAACTATAATCACATTAGTTATTACTGACTGTCTTCCTGAGATAACTTTAGTTGGTGGAGAAGGCAAAAGCAGAAGTGTGGTTAATCCTGTACCATTTTTCTAAAGCAAAAAAGACAATTTTGGTATTATGTGAATGTAGAGAAATGTGCAAAAGAACATAAAACAGATTATTAGTATAAAGTTAGGTGATNGTGGTGATTTAAAAAAAANCAGTCACACCTAACCTAAAAATAAAAGCAACACTGTAGTAAGTATGACGTACTATAGAGGAGTGTCTTTGTCTTTATTTGTCTCTCTTTCTCATGAATGTACATGTGGTATATGTCTGCTTGTGCATGTTTTATTGTGTGTGTTTGTGTGTGTGCTCTATTGTGGAAGCCAGGGGTTGGTGTAGGGTGCTTCCTCTATTGCTTCCACTTTATTTCTTGAGGCAGTCTNTCTCAATGAGTTTGGAGCTCAGTTATTGCCTAGACTGGCTGGTCATTGAGTCCTGCTATCCCCCTGTATCTACCTCCCAGCACTGAGATTGCAGGTGCACCAGTGCTGGCATCCAAACTCAGACCTTCAAAGTTATGCAGCCAGCACTTTACCCAAGTGCTTTTCAAGAGTGTTATAAGATATTTTCCCAGCCACCCTGTTAGAAATTTTGTACTACACCAACTAATAGTGAATACAAATAGCTGTGTGATACNGTTTAGCTTTGTTGTGTTGTGAATTATTAACGCACATTCTTTGCTTAATCTTCCATTTGAAGAATTTTTATTGATTTGTGGACACAGCATAGTTTGGNTCTCAACTCTTTGTCAAATATGGGAACTGTGAATATTGTTTCTCATTCCAAAGCTTGTATTTTCCTGTTTAAATATTGTTGTGTCATGAACAGTAANGATGAACAGCAAGAAAAAAATACCTATGGAAAAAAAAGATGCCATGCACAATAATGCCTAACACATCCAAATAATGATTCTTAGCTTTATTTTTTATTTGGAAAATAAGAATTTTAACAACACAATTAGATGCTGCNCTATACCCACCAAAGCACTAAAATAAATACATCTGCTCTAGCCATATAAGGAGGAAGTGAAACCTTCAAGCCCTATTAACAAATCTTTAGTTAACAAACTAGGGGTATAAATTAAACCAATCATAGGCAGTTCTTAGAACCCAGAAATTCTACTCCAAGGAGAGAGAGAGAGAGAGAGAGAGAGAGAGAGAGAGAGAGAGAGAGAGAGAGAGAAAGAGAGAGAGATCAATTATGTATATACAAATCCAAATGTGTGCTGAAAAAGAAAAGTGTGTAATGTGTAATTGTTTGACAAATAAAGCTTCATAATAGTATCTTTAGCTACATTAGAATCTGAAAGCACATATTCTAGATGTTTGTTGCAACATGATTTTGNGTAGTGAAAAAATAGACACAAAAACCTACTGGAGTTGATTGAAATTCAATTGTTGTACAAGCAGAAAATTACTCTGCAATCTATTGTAGTGTATGTGTTTGTGCTTTGCAAACATNCTTCTCATGTGTTATATTCATCTGTGTTTGTGAAGGTTCAACATNAAATATAATGTACCTATTAAACTTATGGATTGATGACTCTGGGCTCAGTTTTTACATCACTAAGATCATTTTGTAACTTGTGGAGATGTTAAATTTCATGAGCATGGGCAGCATAACCTTTCACAGTACAGGAATAGCCCACAGGAATCTCATCTTGCCTAAAATGCCAATAATGCTGATGATGCTCAGGACATTAATATAAGTAAAGATGACTAACACTATGAAAATAAAATTAACAAAGTACTTTTGAGATCAATATGAAAGTTGATGATGACACAGAGGGCTGTGGTGTATTCATAGAGGGGAGATTTAACTTTGAAAGAAAACAGTTCTACTAAAGTTGTCATATAGATTTGAAGCATTGCAAAAACTTCTGTTCTTCTGTACACTTGAGAAGAATGTGGATCTTAAAGTGCATACCACACTGAAATGGAAAGATGACATGACTGATCAAGGTAGTTTTAGAGAAACTAAAAGCAAAATAGATNAGAATCCCAGACCTGCATGGAGAAACCNACTAAGGAGCTAGCACTTGAATGAGGATGGACAAATAGCAAAAAAGAGCATGCAAAGGAGAAATTATACAGAATAATAGATACAGAAAATGGATGCTTGGTGTGACAGAGAAGGGCAGTCTTCTTCAAATCATTATTTTGGGTTATCTGGAACTTCAAGTGAGGAAAGTCTTGACTCTGGTTCTCAAAGTACACATCAGAAAATCAATCACATGTGGACGGTNGCAATAGTTGCACCAGCCTTTATGATACTTAGGTAAAGATATAGCAGGCAGAAAAGGGTAAACATANGAAATTAAAGACTGTACTTTAGCTATTTCACTGTAAAAGAAAGCTTTTGCAGTTCACTCTTTAATGTAACAGATGAAACAATCAAGTGATTTACAGAAAGGAAACCGTAATTGGAAACAAATTTCTAAAAAAGCACATGAGCTAATGAGCTAATGCCAAGCATAATCCCAAATTATGTAGGAAATAAACCCATCTTTATATAAAATCTAAAGTAAAATTAAATTCAAATAAGTAAATGAGGATAGTGATTTAAAGTACTAAATAGTCTGTAAGAGAAAACTGGTAAACACTTTGCATGAGTAAACTTTGGTAAAACAAAATACCAACTTTGAAACTGTACAGAATCTCTGGATAAAATTTCTGAGAATAGTTTAAAAAAATACATGGAAGCAGCAATACTTAAATGATGACAATATTAGTATTTTTCCATTTGTAAAAAGTGCTCATATAAACCAATAAGAAAAAAAATAAGAAAAAAAACCCCAAAAAAACCAATAAAAAAAAATCAAAACAAACAAAAAAAATAAGTACTCTAAAGAAAGAAAGAATGGAAGTCCCTTATGAGACAATTTACAAAGAAGCTAGCATAAGTGGTTTTTAGGTTTGTGAAAACAATGATACAGAATAAATAACATATGATTACGACATCCAATTGGGAAGTCATTATGATCTCTAGGCATTCTTTTGGGAATAGTAACCCTGAAGTCCTAAGTAATAACAACATTTGCAAATTTTAGATGTTTTATCTGGGTATAAAGATGGTGAAAGAAATTATGATACTGAACTGGAGTGTGCAGCAAGCCATGACCGTCCAGATTCTGAACAGTGTTCAATGGAGAGCAAGTAAGACTTCGTCACAGGAGAGAGAGGTAGCAGTCTAGCTTCTCCCTTCTTAGGTATAAGGAGGGAGACAGGGGCTTTCCCCGGAGAAGTCAAATAAAAAATGCACTGGGCAATGTGCCTATGCACATTCCTTGGTGACTTCCTGTTTTTGTGTTCATTGAGGGAACATGGAAACCTAGTTTCTTCCTCTGAGTCAGGGAACGATGTCAACCAAGTTAAACACCTGCTCATGTAGTCATGTTGATTTCCAGTCTCCACACTTCACCTAGTTAGCTCTTGATAAGAAATGAACCAGTTTTTTTTTTTTTGGTTGTTAATTTGGTGTATTGGTTCTGTGAGTGACAGCTTACAGACTAGTACCTGTCTACAACATATAGGAAGAAAACCATTTGGAGGAAAAATTCAGATGAATTTTCTCCTGCAATAAACCATTCCTTGTAAGGTGAGTTTTAGCTAAGTTCAATAAATGTTCTCCTGCTTTCACTTTTCTTAATTTTAATTTTATATACAGCAATGTTATTTAACCTTCATCTAATTTTAGTTTGTTAGTATACCTATTAGATGATTTACAGGTAGGTAGATAGAGACAATATGTAACAAGTAAGTAAGGAGATGGCAGTGAGACAGACAGATAGGGTGGTTACAAATAGTGACTATGTTGTTACAGCATTCAAGCAAGTGGAATATTAACCTCACTGATGGGGATTCCAGCCATGGATATAAACTGATAAAGTAGTTAACCTGATAAAACATTCTTTTTCATCAAACCTAAAACTGAATATCTCTTTGTGATTTCATTCTGTTAATATAGTATAAATTTTAGACTTATATTTCCTCCCTTTAATGAGTCCTGAATTAAAATTGATGATTGTAACAATCCTATCTCTACTAGCTCATATTTGAAAAAAAATAAAGCTTTAATTTTCCTGAAACCACATTCCCTGGGGCTAAAATCAATTTTATTTTATGTGAAGTCTCTTAGTAGCAGATCCCAATTTCTCTTAAGTGGTGGGCGTCTTTTGTCATCTTTGTCCACAGAATAATTAACTATCATTATTTCAAGATCAATGAATAGATATTAACAACCATAGGCATATTTCTTATTAGGTAAAAATAATTATACCTNATTTCAACTGTTTGAGATCTCAATTTTTCTTGATGTCAATTTCTTTTAATTGCCTTGGTGTCATTTTCCTGTGTCAGGCGGCAAGTTTTGAAAAAGCAGCATAGACTGGACAAAAATGTTTCTCATGAGAGCATTGGCTGTGTTTAAGAAAAACAGGAGGTGAACTAGAATACAAAGTGTTCTTAAGGAAATTGAAGTCACAAAATATTCAGAAAACTAGGTTAGAAGGGTGAATTACAGGAACGGTTCTCTTTCTAATAGATCCTACCTGGCAGAGCACATAAGAAGTTGATTTTCTTAGATCCTCATAGGAGATCTGGAGGTGGATGAGGACAGGGTGTAGGTCATGTATGAGGTTTAATATTTTCTAACACATGAGAAATGGTGCAGGGACTCTCACTGAGGAGGCTGAATGATATTATTGCTAACTCTCAGAGACCGTAGAGAAGCCCTGTGATAATCAGGGAGTGATGTGGGCACCAGCAGCACTAGCAAGGATAAAGGCTTTCTGAAAAACTACTTTTGAAATTGAGAATTGTCTTTAAACACAAAGAGAGTATACCTATTCTTTCTGTAAGTTCAAAGAAGGCAATTCTGTAATGTTTCTACAGGGTATAATGTGTGATTGGCTACTAGTTATTAAGAAGTTATCACATATCAAAATGATCTACTAAGTTCTACACGTCTATCATCTTATTTACTGAATGTGACTTCTCAGGGATGTGATATTACTAATGCCAGGTGACAAATGAGGGTAACAGAGCACGATTTAAGGTTGTTGTGAACTTAAGAAATACACATTACAGTAACTGAATTCTTGTCTCTGTGAGTTTTTACACCAACTTTGGGGAGAAAATAGAGAATGAGAGGTAAAATTCCCAGAAAGCTGCCAAGCAGCATATACTTCCTACACAACCTTCTCTCCCTTCAGTATGCTTGATGTCAAGAATGTGATGTGGTACCACTGCATTGACTACACTCTATCATTTAACACTTTGTCACACTAATGGGAAAGTGGTTGTCCTTACAGCTTTGAAAATGTAAGTACCATGTTATAAGAATCCAGGTGGCTATGACTTCGTATCACTCAGGTTTGCCTGAAGAATCCTAAAGCAAAGACATCTGCCACTAACCACACAGAACATAGAACCTCAACCTGGAAAGTGCAAGGAATGAAGCTATATTAGCAATCTCAACAATGGTGTAAGAAGCTCCAGGATTGGAGATGATATTGGTTNCCCAAATGATTCCTTTATTAAACTTTGATGATACCTTGAGTAGATACACAATTGACCTGACTCATAAGAAAGGGTGTGGATACCACATTTGCATTTCATTCACCAAATTTTTGTAATTTATATCAATGGCTGTGGTTGGGTTAGATAAGTGTCCACACAAAGCCTCAGATATTAAAGACTTGACAAAGTAATGGGAACTCTTAAGGGGTGGCTTCTAGTTAAGAGAGCTTCTCATCATAGAGAAAACACCCTTAGAAGAGAATTTTTGGATCTCTGTGCTCTTCCTCATCTTCTTTCTTTTATGTACTGGTCATGAGATGAATAGTTTACCATGTTACTACTGTGATGTGGTACCTTGATGAGACTCAAAAGAAATGAGGCCAGCCAATCAATCTTTCTTCCTAAACTGTTTCAGGTGTTTGTTACAGTAACAGAAAGCTAAAGTATATGCTAATAAAAAGGTAATAAAACATCATTCTCTTTCCTCTCTCTCTCTCTTTTTAGTGTGTGCATATTTCTGTGTTGCCTTCTACATGCCTGTGCTTGAGAGAAAAGAGATACTGAAATAATTTCATTACCTTTATCAAAGAAGCTTTGAAATGCTCAAAATTGAGTACACTCTAGAATTATCTATCATGGCTAATGCAGTGGCCACATAGAGAAGTAATTCTCAGTTCTCAGTTACATGTAAATTGAAGTAAACAAAAGATGAGAAGAAATGTCAAATGTGAGCATAGTGACCACATTCTTCCTCTCAGGCCTTCTCCACCCACCAGTCCTGGACACCACGCTCTTTGCCACCTTCCTGGTGATTTACATTCTCACTGTGCTGGGAAACCTCCTCATCCTGATGGTGATCAGGGTGGATTCCCACCTCCACACACCCATGTACTACTTTCTCACCAACCTCTCCTTTATTGACATGTGGTTCTCCACAGTCACAGTGCCCAAAATGCTGATGACCTTGGTGTCCCCAGGGGGCGGGGCTATCTCCTTCTATAGC
>LZPO01008481.1:50810-65706 GCA_001675575.1 Neotoma lepida | reverse complement strand
GGTAAGTAAAAGCAGCCAGTCTCACCTGAGTGACTGTGAATTCCTGTGCTGGAATTTTTAGTGTTTTACCAAAAAAGAAAGTTGGTCATCTTGAAAGCATGAAATTCAGCACTATTTAGAGCAACGGTGAAATGGAACCTTGTGTGCTCACTGCGGAGTTTGCAGCATTTGACAAATTGTAATTCTGTTCTTTGCAAACTTTTAAACACTTCCTGCTAAGTGACAACAAGCTTCAGCAAGTTTCCACAAACCTTCTGCAGCTTCTTCATCTCACTATAAAGAACAGATGCCTCTAAGGGGCTGCTGTGAGCTCTTCTGTTCTCCGTACAATATGTACACGTACAGAAAGGAATTCACATTTGATGAAAACGTGATAGCCAAGGCCTCCAGAAAACGTTGGCAGTGAGTGGATGGCATTCCAACAGCTGGCCTGGATGAAGGGCTCTCTGTCAATCAGAGAGAAATGTGACAGACTTGTGACTTTGTGGCAAAAGTGACAAAATTTACAGTTTGAGTGAATCACATCAATAACAAAGTAGTTTGTGTTGTTAAAATACACAAAGATGCTCCGATTTGTTTTCTAACAAGTTTAATAAAATGAATGTATATTCTCATATTTAATAGTAGAAAACCTGATAAATTAAGTAAATTAAAATAGTTCTAGTCATTTTAATGTAAATTATTAGAGGAAAACTATTATTTCTTACCATGAGTATCAATGCCAATAAACTCAAATAAAAACCCCAATGTGTTCTGGGAAATTCAGTAAGCTTACTATGTACTTGAATTCAGAGTTGGATTTTATGTGAGCTCACTTGTTAAAACATAAATCTATTTATTCTGTTTACAAGTAGAATCTTGTCAATATGTAAATAAATTTAGCAACTTTTTACATGGATTTTTATCTTGTTTTTTTCCAATATTCTTCCAAACAAAATTTATTTTAGAATTGTATATTCTTCAATAGTACAAGAAGATTCTTAATATAAAAGAGTCATTTATATTCTTGCTCCTATGATCATGATCTGAAAATTCATTTGTCATCATTGTCACAGACACCAATCACTAGGGTTCTTCCCTGGACTCAAAGCAGGAAGCTCAACTGGAGATCCTGAGCACCTGTTAGAATCAGACAAGCACTTGGAACATCTAAAAATGAAAGAACAAATGAATAGGTAAGAAAACACAACCCATGAGACTTATGTACTTACTAGTATTTTAACTTAAGAGGAATATACACATGTTAAAGCAGGAACATCAGAAAGAAATGTAACTTTACAGTAACTGAAAGAGTTCCAAATATACTTCTTTAAGCAAGAAATAAAGTTATAGAGAGGAATAATGAGTTTTAGTATAAAGTTAAAGGAATAGAGAGTTTCTAACTTAGTGAAAAACAGNGAAATGTCTAATAAATACACATTTTGGAGAGGTAAGAACTAGAAGCGGGAAATGGGATCATGAAAATAATNTAATTACGTAACCCACATGTGCCTTACTCAGGGTTCTATTGCTGCAAAGAGACACCAAGTCTATGGCAACTCTTAAAAAGAAAAGCATTTAATTGGGCTTGCTTAGAGTTTCAGAGGGTTAGTCCATTGTCATCATGGTGGGGAGCACAGCAGCATGCATGCAGACATGGTGTTGGAGAAGTAGCTGAGAGTTCTACATCTGCATCTGCAGGTAGCAAGAAGAGAGAGAGAGCCACTGGATCTGGCTTGGACTTCTGAAATTTCAAAGGCCACGCTGAGAGGTGTAGCTCCTCCAAAAGGGCTACACTTCCAAATCCTTCTAAGTAAGGCCACTCCCTGGTGACTAAACACTCTACTGTATGAGCTAATAGGAGCCATTCTTATTCAAACCACCAAGACATGTATGAAAATATTACAGTGAAATCCATTATTAGCATGCTAATTTAAAAATAAAAATCATACATATCACTAATGTTCGACTAAGTAAATTTATGTACAATATGTGATGTATACACACATATATTACAACTGACTGCCACTAAACTTCATGGTTTGAGATAAAAGAATAGATAACAGAAACAGTTTTTTTAGAGAACACAATACGTGTAAAAATGTGTTTCATTTTCTTCTATTATCCTTTGTAGAATTTTCCCTATACTGAGTTTTTATAGTTGGCATCTTCTGGCTTGAATTTATAATTCTCAATTACAGTTAATATTTGAGTTCTAAAACTTTGTCAACATTTATTACTTCTTCTGATGCCATTATATTGATTTTAGTTAATAAATTAATGTAAGTAGTAAGCTTACTAAACATATGAGTGTTCAGAGATGATAGAACTCTATGTTTCATGTGACCCATGTTATCTTCAAGCTTAAACTTCTTTCAGGCTAGTTTCCATCTATAAAATGGGCTGGTGAGGGTGTTTGACCCTAAGAGTAGTTATGAGAACTAGATGAATTAAAATTTTTAGAGAAGTGACAAAATGGTCTAGCACATGGCAGATAATCAAGAAATGTTACTAGTAGTGTGGGATGTTCTGTCTTCTCAAATACAATGACTCCCACAATGAACATATCATTTATCATTCAAACCAATGTTATGCCCAGATTAGGACCCCTCAAGAGACCACCGGAGACTGAGGATGTCCAGAATTAAGATAAACAGCAAGGTTTATTCTTAATGCACAGTTACAAGCCGGCAAGGAATTCCTGTCAACAACACCTCGTCGCAATGAGGTGGGGAGGAGAATTGCTCTTTCTTTGTGAGCCTAGCTTTTAAAGGCTAAAACCCCAAAATTTCTCAAAAGGAAGAGGGGTTAGTACAGTTTCATTTTTGACTAGCTTACTCTTAGGAATTTCTTTAGTTCCTGAGTTATCTGATCCTTCAGCTAGACCTGTTGTTTGTCACAAGACCTCTTCTATCATAAGACTATCTCCAGAGTTGGGACATTCTATAGTTAATCAGTTGCTTTCAGATAGCCCTCCGGGCATCCTGACTTTGTGACTTTGTACTGTTTCAATTCCTGGAGCCTCTGTCAGCATTTCTAGGAAGCTCAGAACTTAAAACTCAGGCCTATTTCTTTTAGTTCAAGCAGAGGCTTTTAGTTTGATCTTATTTTTGAGTGAGGGGCCTATTTTTGAGTGAGGGTCCTTCACCAGGAATCTTATAATAATGAAATCAGGCATGATTAAAAACTTCATGAGAGCAAAAGTGAAAATCTGAACAGCCCTAGGAAAACAAGGCTATGCAGCCACCACTTTTGACACTTAGTTTTATGTTTATTATGATAAAAAAATAGATTAAGAAAAATGCTAGAGTAAAATTTTATAGAACTTTATAAGTTCTTTGAAGACTGTAAAATAATCTAACTTCATTTCACCATGTTTTTCCTAGAGAGAATTTGAGGTCCATAAAGTCAATCACTGATTTTTAAACCTGGTAGATGGGCCACAATAATTGAGTTTATTGACCCTGCTGAAATTTTATCTGCAATAGAATACATAGTAAATGTAATATTTCTTATTTTGCTTTTGGGTTTTTTTTTTTTTATGAGAAAAAAACTAGCCACAGATGAGTGGTGAGATTTTTACAGGGGGATTTCATTGCAGAGAGCCACTTCTCAAAAGATACTGGGGATAGAGATGAGAATGTGTGACATTCAAACCTAGGTGGTCACATAGAAAGAAGTCCAGTGAGTGTTTCAAAGATGGCTGGGTATATTTTTAAACATCCTTAAGTGAATATATCTGTTTATTAGACATAAGTTTGAAGAAAATATTTTCCTTTCTTAAGTGAGAATATATATGTTTGGTTTTGGATGATTCACCTATACTTCCTGTACACAAGTTCTTTAAACTGAGTCTACCCTCAGTGTCTTAGTTAGAATTTCTATTTCTGTGAAGAGACAATGTGACCATGGTAACTTTTATAAAAGAAAACATTTAATTGGGTGACTTACAGTTCAGAGGTTCAGTCCATTACCATCATGGTGGGACATGGCANCATGCAGGCAGACATGGTTCTGGAGAGATAACTGAGAGTTCTACATCTTTCACAAGTTTTGTGTATTATTAGATGGACCAACCTTTAATAATACATTTCCCAGGGGCTCAGAAAGGACTCTACCATCATCGCACAGGAAATGAATCCAGTTATACAGAGCTCTCATGTCCAACTCATTTATTTGTCAGCCACCAAATCTCTGCTCCAAAAGTCTGATATACAGCTTTAGTCCTATCTAGGCATTCAGGGCAGGAATAAGTCTAGCTACACTGTTTATCTACTTTATTTCTCTGAGATGAAATCCTGTCTACATAGTTTCAGTTCTGTCCTGACACTCAGTTCCTCTTTGCCCCTTCTATCACTGCCCTCTCGTAGTCCTGCTAACAACTAAGCTCTTATGCTTTCAGCTTCATCTCCATCTCCTGTACCTTCATCCTCCATCTTTCCTTGCTCCTTACTCCTGGCCCTCAGAAAACTCTACGAGAGGTCTGTCTTACCCTCCACAGAAACTGTCCTCTCTCCTCTCTGGCCATGTGGTTCTGTCTCCTCTACAGAAAATGCCTGTCTCTTCTCTCCCTGGCCACATGGTTCTCCACCTCACCAGGAATAGTGCTCCACCCTACCTTCTACCTGGATATGTAAAAATCTCTTTTGTTCTCAGTCAATTGCTCTGGCCACCACTAGGCCTCAAGGCAAAGGATGGTCCAAGCTTCATTTGCACAAGAAACAAAGGTATGCATCTGCCACTTGCAGTTAGGCTCTGACCTCTTTGACTACATACCCTAAGCAAGTACTAGTCCAAACAGGAAACTCTCACACACACATTCTATGGGAGTATGAGCACAAGAAGTTCGTAGCAAGACACAGCTGAATATTAAGCCATATAACACCAAATAGTCCTTTCTAGGTGGCTTTTTCCACTTGATTGGCCATTGGCCCAATCAAGGTATGGCTTATTATACACAGCTGGCCTTCTATCATTTCTTGTGGCTCGCCACGCACAAGCAACAGGAAGTGGTCCATCTCACTGTACATGCTTGAGCACATATGAGACCTCAAAGCCCACCTCCACAGTGACACAATTCCTTCAATAAGGCCATACATACTCCAAAAAGGCCACACCTTCTAACAGTCCCACTCCCTGTGGGGACCATTTTCTTTCAAACCAACACATTTCACTCCCTGACGCCCAAAGGCTTGTAGTTATATCACAGTGCAAAAATGCATTCAGTACAACTTCGAACATCACTATAGTCTCAAACTTAGTTAAAAGTCTAACGTTAAAAGTCTTTTCTGAGTTTAATGTGCTCTCTTAACTGTAATTCCCTGTAAAATCAAAACAAAAATTTGGATCAAATACTTCAAACATATAATGGCACAGGATATGCATTACCATTCCAAAACATAGGAAAGGGAGCATAGTGAGTGTTAGTATTTTGCAGCACTCTGGTTACCATGCTAGAAAAGGTCACGAGGCATGGCAAAACCCAGTATCAGAGCTTTATTAGAAAGTGGGGGGGGGNCAAAAGAGAGGGAGACAGAGACAGAGACAGAGACAGAGAGAGATGGAGTATGCNTGTACACGTGGAGAGAGAGAGGAAGAGAGAGAAGGGAAGGAAGGAAGAGGCGGGATTCCCTTTGCACATGCGCAAACTGCGTATGTGAAGTCACTTAGCTAGGGGAGTGGCCAGGAATTCCAACATTCCAGACTCTTTGTTTATTATAAAAAAAGGCAGGTGAACAGGAGTAGGGGCGTCATGTCTCCCAAGAACTGCTTCCAGCTGACTTGATGGGCATCGGAGTTCTAGAGGGTAGGGAAGGGGGCTTCGGAAGTAGCCAGGGTGTCCTGGGATGGTGGGTTGTCCTCTGCTGCTTTGGAGTTGTCCATCTTTCTCGGCTTGGGAGTCTGGCTGCTTGTGTCTGAGAGAGTGCTGGTGAGACAGAGAAAAGCTTAAAAAAAAGTTTTTAACCTTGGGGGGGGGTCCCCAGGGTGAGGGAGGGGATCCCAGGATTAGTCAAGTTTGGGTTATACTTAATTCTGAAGCAGATCCATTTTGTCCTGATGAATTCAAGCTAGTTTCTCNAGCTTAAAGAAATTTTTTAAACATATTAGGAAGCAGCGCANACCCTCTTTGGTCTGTGGTATAAATACCTTTGCACTGGTACTGTTTATTACTGCCTGGATGTATGCTTGATGGCTCTCATCCTTCAGCTCTATGGTGATGGACCCTGTAACATTTAACTGAGAAGTTAATTAGGAGAGGGAACCAGAGAGGAAAAGCTTGTGGGTTGTTACCTCATTCTTGTGGAATTGGTCCTCTGGAACTTGAGAGACACTGTGTATGAGGAGGAGAAGAGACCCTGCTGACAGGTCTGGAGTAAGGCACATGGGGGGAGCAAAAGAAAGCTCCTATCTTGGCTAGAAAATCTCTTCCCATTAGGGGCACAAGGCAGGTTGGCACAACTGAAAATGTGTGGTCAAGAAGGATACCCCTGAAAATACAGTTAAGTGGTGGGGTCTGGTGAGGTGGGTAAGACTGTCTATCCTGACAATAGGGAAATGAGAAGGAGAGGTAGACCCCAGACTCCTCCAGTGGCTCCAGTATCCAAAGGGAAGGCAATGGATTGGCCCATGCTGTAATGGGCTACCTCAGGCTCCCTGTGAGTCCATGGCCAAAGCCTAGGAAATTCTGGTCTGATGCTCCCATGCCACGAGGTGTTTGAGAGCAGTCAGTGTCCCTTGGTGGCACTTTGGACAAGGCCCAGTTTGGCCCACATGGGGAAGGGCAGGCACAAAGCTCAGTGGCCTTTTCTGCCACTTAAAACAGGGACCTGGAAGCCTTTAGGCAGNCNCCAGTCGGATGGCGTGTTCCAGCATTTGGCAGTTTTGTTTTCAGGCTTTCTCATTTTTCCCATGGTACCTTGAATGCCATGGCTGAGACTCTGCCTGTTGGTGTGAGAGGGGCACTCTCTCCAGATGATTAAGTCAGCCCTGATGCCGGGAAGTTCTGGGAGACATGGGATGGATTTGATCTTGTATAGTTTACTGGTTTGAGGACAGCCTTAGGAAGACTTGCCAGGAGGCAGTGTGTAAACTGATCTCTGGCTATAGAGCCATCTGGGTTATTTTAATCCCAATGTGGGTCTTAATTGNAAACTGCCTCAGCCCTGGGTGGGTGGGCAGGATTGGTTTGGTGAAAACCGTTTGAATGTGTCCTAGGCTGATTTTAGACCTCTCAATTTTTAGGGCAGCTCGAGAAAGAGTAACAGGAAGAATGAAAGTGGGAGCCAGAGTTGGGCAGTTGGAACCACCNGCTANATACCGGGAGAGCTGAGTAGAAGTCAGATAGGCAGAAGTTAGAGTTCCGGAGAGGCCACCATTTCCGGAGCAGAGCAGAAGGCAGATAGGCGGAGTTAGAGTTCCGGACAGCCCGCCATTACCATGGAAATTTTGTGGACCCACCCACCAGAGAGCTGAGCGGAAGTCAGATAGGCGGAAGTTCTTTGGAGTCAGAGATTCCCAGGGTTAGCTTACAGGTGGGCAGAAGAGAAAGACTAAGAAAGGTGGTTAGGTAGAAAGCTTGGCGATAAGGTAACTCTTTTTATTTGCCCTTCACTGCAGAAGTTAGGTAATTTTCATGAAATATTGGGGTCCAAGCAGCCATTAAGTGGCCATATTTCTCAGAGGAAAGGAGAGAGAAAGAAGCCTTATATCTCATGACTGCAGCTGAGATAGAGAAATAAAAAAAACCACAATGAACCAAGGCCAGGTCCTGGACGCTAAGCCAAGGTATATAAAGTAAAAAGAAAAGAAAATACAATGACCCTCTAACGAGGTCCCAGACGCAAGGAGGATGATGGGTCTATAAATGGGCACAAGCCATTTTAATGCTTTGTCAAGCGAGAAATGGGGGCCCCTTTGCTGGTGTAGGCAGTGACTCCCCGGGAGTCCACGGCATTTATCACTTCGTCAAGTCGGTGAAATGTGTGGGCCCTACACAGCCTGAGGATGCAGCGGGTCCAATAGTGAGAAATATAACTCAAACTACAGTCGTGGGAAGTGGCAAGGGGTTGAGGAAAAAACTCACCAGTTTGGAGCAACTGGTGTGTGTGCTGAGCAGTTTGGCAGCTAGGTAAATGAAAAAAGCGGCAGTTGTGGGTAGAGCAGAACCAGGGCACAGGGTCCCAGGCGGGCATAGAGTCCCACCACCAGGACAGCCTGACTTGTTTCGGCACCAAAACATTAGTATTTCGCAGCGCTGCGGTTACCATGCTAGAAAAGGTCACGAGGCACGACAAAACCCAGTATCAGAGCTTTATTAGAAAGTTGGGGGGACAAAAGAGAGGGAGACAGAGACAGAGACAGAGAGAGATGGAGCTCACATGCACAGGTGGAGAGAGAGAGAGGAAGAGAGAGAAGAGGAGGGAGGAAGAGGCAGGATTCCCCTTGCACATGCGCAAACTGCGTATGTGAAGTCACTTAGCTGGGGGAGTGGCCAGAAATTCCAACAGTGAGAAAATGCTAGACCAAAGCAAGACAAAAAACCAGCTGGACAAACTCCAAGCTCTACATCATCACAGCTGATGTCAAAATGCTCTTCAGATCTCCAGTTCCTTTCAGTGTGTTGACTGCAACACACTTCTCTCTCTTTGGCTGGTTCCACTCCCTGGTTAGCAGCTCTTCTCAGCAGGTATCTCAAGGCTCTGGCATCTCCAACATCTTGCAGTTTCCAAGACAATTCAGGCTTCAATTTCATAGCTTCACACAATAGCCTCTGTAGGCCTCCATTCAGGAACACCCTAACACATGCCTGGCTTCAGAGGCTTTCCTTAGTCAAAGAGGAATATTCCATAACACCTTTCCTCTATCCTTAACTCTAAAGCCAGAACCATGTGGCTGCAGCTGCCAAGTTCTGCTGCTAGCCTCGGTTGAAACATAGCCCCCTTGTTCAATTATATCTGTTAGCATTTAGGTATCTGTACTGGCCTGTCCTTAGGGTCCTGACAGGATATATCCTCAACTTTAGTCACTAAGAGCACCCCTTGTGTGCATTTGCTATGTTTCCTTATGAAAAGCGGGCCTTACCCAACTCCAGTCTTTTTCTCTTTCTCTTCCTTTGTTTTCATCCCCAGGGACTGGTCTCTACCCCTTTCTCTGCCTCTTCTCTTCCCTCCCCTCAATAAACCTCCCACATGGGCCCTGTTGTGTGGTGTGACTCCTTCCTGCCATTTTTAAATTATAACATCTTTCCTAGCTTTCTATTTTCAATTGTTGCATTCACAGCATAAGCTTTGCTATCCTTGAACTTGCTCTGTGGACGAGGCTGGCCTGAAATTCAGAGATCTACCAGCCTCTATCTTCCCAGTGCTGTGATTAAATGTGTACACCACTAGATCTGGCTCTAAGATTTTCTTTAATTCCTTTTCACAAGTTGGAAACTTAGCTGGGTTGGATCTTGCCCTGAGATCACCACTCACTTCGGTATTTCTTGAACACAAGACTTAGCTCCATCCCACTTCCTAGTGCTCCTTTTCTCCTCAGCTTGCTCTTTTTCATATAAATATTTATAAGCATGAACACTAATAGCCACACAACAGAGTCTATACTCTGGAGATTTCCTCTGCCAATGGAATTAATCCAAATCTCTTCACTTCAGTCTCAGGCAGACTCTTCAGACAAGGGCAAAAAGCAGCCACTTTTGTCACCAAAATATCACAAGAACAATCTCTAGGCTACATACNAAAATTTTTCTCCTCTGAAACCTCTTGAGCCAGCTCTCCCCATTTCAAATCACTCTTAGCATCACTGTCTTCCATGCTCCTACTAGTATGGCCCATTAACCAGTGCTTAAAGCATTCTACTGCTCTCCTAACCTAAAATACCAAAGTCAGAATTCCTCCAAATAAAAACAAGGTCAAAACTATCACAGAACCCACATCTGGTACCAATTTGTTAGGGTTTCTTTTGCTATGAAAAGACACTATGATCATGGGAANTCTTATAAAGGAAAACATTTAATTGGGATAGCTTACAGTTCAGAGGTTCACTTCATTATCATCCTGGTGGGACATGGCAGCATGCAGGCAGACATGCTAGAGAGGTAACTATATCTTGCACAGGCAACAGGAAGTGGTCTATCTCACCGGGCATGGCTTGAGCACATATGAGACCTCAAAGCCCACCTCCACAGTGACACACTTCCTTCAATAAGGCCATACCTACTCCAATAAGGNCATGCCTCCTAATAGTGCCATTCCTTTTGGGGGCCATTTTCTTTTAAATCACCACAGTCAGGTTGCAGAGACAAGCACAGGACTAGCCAGATCATCCATGCAAACCCACAGTCGATAAAAGGTGCTGCAAGGCTATAGGACTCAGGTCAAGTCCATTAGTTTGGGGACAGAGTTTCATGTAAAGAAGTAGGAACATTTTTATTGAGTCTGCATCTCTGGTGAAACCTATCCCTATCTCTGCCACATTTCATACCTGATTTCAACAAAAATATTCCTTAGGCCATAAAGGCACTGCATTCTCATATACTACAAATACCTATAAAGGCACCTACATTCCTTATTGAGCACAGAGTTTCAGCCCAGGGCTCCATTATTACTGGAAAAGGAACTAAACAGTGCTGAGCCTTCAGACAGACTCATTAGTTATAGGGAAAAATGTGGCAAGCAAAATAGAAATTAAATAACACCAGAAAAAACTACTGTTCTACATGCTGTGATGTTTCTCAGTACTTCTGCCTAGAGATCCAAATTGAATTGATATATGGCTTGGGGACCATATTCCAGCATTTTCTCATATAGCTCATGGTTGAGAAGCATCAGCCTAACCAATTAGTCAGTATTGGGAGGGTAATTCTGAGAATTTCTCAATTCCTAGTGAGAACTGGAAGATCTTTTACAANAGGAGGGACAAGCCTGGGTCACACAGCTTCCCATGGAGCTGAGTTTGATTATTGCATTGCTTCTTACAAATAAGTGGTTTTGCATAAGTCTCCTAAACACTTCTTTTATTTAATGTGTATAATGAAGTTTACTCTCATATTTTGCCATGTGGGTTTAATGTACTTGTGTATCTCAGAGGAGACATTTCACATGCTGGAGTCTACAAGTTGTTGACCCAGATAGCCAGAAATGTAGCTTCAGCCTAAAGCCAAGGTCCTGAGAGGTAGATGGACCTGCATTTCAGACTAAGATAACATGATCACCTTTACTTGAAAGGAGAGACATCTATCTTAATTATTTTCCTTGTATTGTTCCAGTGGTTAAATGATGCCCATCTGCTTCGGTGCAGATGATTATTTTAACTCATTCTTGCAAATAAAATGTTAATATCTTTCAGAAATAGTGTACAGACACACTCCAAAAATGTTTAGCCAAGTATCTGTACATCCCTCAGTCCAGCCAAGTGGACAGATTAGAGTAGACATGCTCTGGGGGCTGGAGAGCTGACTCTCTCTCATGAATTGCATAGTCATACTTCTGAAGCAATTAATACCAATCAAGTATAGCTAGAATATCATCAAAGAAGTCAATACAGAAGTTAAACCTCTACTTCCCAAGTAATAATAATAATAATAACAATAATGACAAGGCTAACAGCCTTATAAGTTATATGACAAGAATACTCTTGAAAATAAATAAGCTGAGCAGAGTATAGAGTGGCTTCCCTAGCATATTTTGATGACTAGTCCAAATGACAGAGTAAAACTGGGACCATGGGGCCATCCTCTACCCTTTCCCCACCTCCATCATGCTAGTAAGGGTGAGGAGAAACTAATAGATTGCTGCAAGAACAATAAAATACAAACACACAGCTACACACACACAGCTACACACACACACACACACACAGCCATAAATTGAAGTGGAAAAATAATGAAGATCTGCTCTAAATAGAAATATTAGTTGATGGTATTTCCCCACAATTGAATTTCTACAGTTACCTGCTCTTGAGGCATATTTTTTGAAGAGTTCACCTTCACTAACAGCAACGCGTCGCTGCCTGCCTTGTGAGAGCATCTGATGATCTGCATAATTAGTCAAGGACCATAATAAGAAACTCAGTTTACAAGAGAAAATAAAAACTTGAAAATGGAATGGAAAGCTAGTGGCCAAATACTATTTATCAAGTGCTCTTTTATTTCCCAGTGTGAAATAAGGGCAGGCATGGAACAACACAGATGCAGTCTCGGCAAGCTTTCTGTGAGGGGAAGTGGAAGGCACGCTCTCTCTCTGGAAGCAGGTGTCAGCTTCAGGATGAAGGTTCTGTGACTCCACAGCATTCGCAGGAACTCTGGATGTGTCAGCCAGGCCTGTGCTGTTTGCACTCAGCCTCTTGTCACAGTTTCGAAATGTGTGAAAATCACCAAATTAGACAGCGTCATGTGAAACTATGAACATTTTTCTTTCTTGTTTTTCATTGTTAGAAATTGTAATTGACCTGTATAAGTGATTTCTGCCACACTGCTTAAATAGCTGAGGTTTGATGAGAGCTATGTTCACAGATAATGAAGAAAAGGGAATTTGCTTCAGTAACTCAAGTGTGACAGAAATGTCAACTATGAAAAACATAACATTTTTATCCCTGAAACAAAGAATAATTTCTGTGGATTTTCCCCCATGTGGCACCATATGATCTACAAATCTGGTCTCGTTCAGTCCTCAGGAAAATCTCATAGATTAGGAATACTCTTGTTCTTCACTAATTACATTGCACATTACCAAACTCAGTCTCTATTTCTTAGTAAATGGATTTTACTCTAGTTCTGAACTTCTTCATGGCAGTAAGCCAAGACATAAAGAAAACATTATTCATTAAGATGGACTCTAAGTGGGACTAGGGAAGCCTGACTTATTTTTGTCCATTTTCTCTGGTTTGTACCATAGGGTGGTTCTGAAATTTTAGTTTAGTGACTAGTGCATCTTTCTTACTCCCATAAATTTTAGGTAAGATAGCTGCAGATCTTAAGATTCTGCATTTTCTACATCAGCAAAACCCAGAGACTTTGCTATGAAAGTGGTGTGATTCTGTTTAATCAGTGTTATATAACTCTGCAGATTTGCCAAGGTGTGATGATATTTGGAGGTGACAGTGAAAGCGTTACATTTCCACCAAGCATTATACAGATAAACTATGCANGAGGAAGGCTGAACTTCCATAAGCAGGTAGTGGGAACATAATGACATTTTTTTTTCTCTACAGCATTTTGANCAAACAGAATTAGTTAAGAGTTTGTTACAAACTTGAGACACTGTTATAATATACCTAGTACGCTGACACAATATACCTGCTAAACTGGCAAGCAAATCCTGNACACTCTCTGTGGGTTCTCAGTACATTCACAGCATGGGCATCCTTCAGGGACGTAATAACTCAGGTGGACTAGTCCTCTATCATTACTTTTAGCTCATTTGAATGAAAAATAAACTGGCATGTGGGTACCTTCCAGATTCCCTTGAGTCATTTTCTTTTGAAATGTTCCTAAAGCTCTGTCTTATGACATTAACATTATTAGTAGAAGTACTTAGATGAATGATGTCTGTAAAAATGAGCATTTCTCATAAGTATCCTTATGGAACAGATTAAGGCTCAGAAATATATTGTTGTACAGGTAGGAAATTTATGTCAGCATGAAAATTTCCCCAGAAATCCTGAAATTATGTGATAACTGGGATATTAGTGCGACTTATATTAGCAGATGTCAGGATGCCAAACACAGTAATTATGACTTAGGAATGCTGGTTACAGCATAGAGCACAACATCACACGAACACAGTGAAAAGCCTGTGAATAAGCTCACAAATATAGGCATACAACATTGCATTCCAGGAGAGTGAGGAAATAGCATCAGTTTTGAAAACTAGAATTCATCCAATCAGACGTCTATACAGGAAGAAAGTAACTCGTTCTCTACCTTAGTTCACAACCAAATAGTACTGGATAGAAATGTAAAAAGCAACAAGCAATAAGGACTCTAGATGGTAACACAAAATAATTNTTTTATTACTAAGAAATGAAGATCTCTTTAAAAAGGACTTGAAAATCTTAACCATATGAGGTTCATGATTGATGATATGAGCTGCATAACATTGTATTCATTCTAACCAAGAGCTTCTTTTGATAAAAACACACCATTAAGAAAATAAAAGGCAGAGTTGATAGATGGCTCAGCAGGTAAGGGTTATTGTTGCACAATCCTGATGACCCGAGTTTAATCCCTGAAACTCGGGTACAACCTCAGATGCATGTTAAAAATCTAATGGTTGCGGAGGTGCTTCTTTAAAATATAATTTTTTATTTATTCTTCTTTCATATATTACAGCCTGACCACAGTCTCCCCTCCTTCCTCTCTACATAGTCCCTCCCCTCCCCTCCCCTCTCCCTGAGATCCATCCCTCCTCTGCTTCCCTTCAGAAAGAGCAGGCCTCCCAGGTATATCAACTGAGCATGGCCTAACAAGGATGTAATAAGACAAGGCAGAAACAACAGCAACAACAAAAGTTAAATTCTCCACTCACGTTTACTGCAATTCATGAAGGCACTCAGGCTTTCACTTCTAGTTCTCTTGCTGTTTCCATTGTGTGTGCTGTAACTTTCTCCACCAGTCTTGAGTTCCTCAGTCACGCACTAGACTTAGCATGAACTGCTTCCAAACTTCCATCTAGGTTTTTGACTTCCAACCACAAATAAAAAATGTTCTTATTGCAATATATATATATATATATATATATGTGAGATGCAAATCCTGGCCATTCTAGTGTCAGATGAGGGCTGAGACAGGAAATCTGTTCATAGAACAGCTAGCCTGGAGGAAACAGAAGCTGAATAATAGAGCAACTCTGCCTCTACAAGCTGGAAAGAGACAACCAACACACACACACACACACACACACATACACACATACACACA